>PVJO010006282.1:0-90659 GCA_004026905.1 Hystrix cristata | reverse complement strand
CTCAGTTCAGCTGGGCATTCCTGCTAAGTTAACTACAATAAGTCCACTACAGGATTGTTCTGGCAAAAAAAATGGTGGCCTAGCCTAAGGAGACTTTATGCTCAAAGCCAAGTCATGGAAGAGAACATTTTGTTTAGATAACACCGAAAACTTTGTTTGTGAGATGGGTTGAAGAAAGATGAAGAAGAACATGAGGAAAATATCCTCCCCTTGGGGGAAAGGAACAGAGGGACAAGAGAAATAAGAAATGGAAGGAAAAATGGAAACAAATCTTTTGTAAATAGGGAGGGAGGAGGGGATGAGGGGAGGGGAATTGGAAAAAAAGAAGCAACAAGATATATCATGTACAGGTACAAATTCCCTATGATGAATGTTATCAATATGTACATCTAAAATGTACCATTAAAATAAAATAAAATTTAAAAAAATGAAAAAAAAAAGAAAATATCCTCCCCTTCCACTAGATACCCAGGAAGGCGACAGAGATCTGGAATCCTGAACTGTAGGAATCTACACAGAAGTGGCAGGCCAAAAACCTGGATGTGTGCTCTGCCAGGTCAAGGAGCAACACCAGAAGTGGAGAATCTGTGAAGTGAACTTGGTCCTGAAGCACGGCTCTGGGACATCTGGCTCTTCTCCCATGTTCACTATTAAGGTAGAAACCATCTTCAAGTTGTTAAGAAGCAGTTTCCTGGGTGTGTCTGCTTGGAAAAGAAGTGACAAGTACAGAAAATCACTAAAATTTATTGAGTTCATGTTACACGAAAAGCATGATAGTATGCCAAATTAATATGGTAAGGTGCATTATTGCAAGATGCATATAATGTAGCAAGGGGGACAGTTAGGGTTAGGGTTAGTAACTGAAGTTATTGGAAGAAATTGTAACATACCTCCACTTCAGCCCTGACAGAGTGTGAGCCAGCTGAGATCCTGTTACATATGAGGCCAAGTATTTGCATGGAATTCTCGGAGTAAGTAGAAATTTTTGTCTGATTTAGAAACAAAATACATGTTCGAAAAGGCTATGGAACTTCCCCCAGGATGCTCAGTTAACAGGTGTCAGAGTCAAATGCGCTTATCTACCTGACACGGAGACCTGCCTTTGTACCTTACTGTGGGCTGCAGTGGATCGGGCACAATGTAGGGATTTGTATTCCATGCATAAACGCATAGAACATTCTCAGATCACCTCGATCCTCAGTTCTTTTGATCTTCCCTTCACTCTCTTTCCCTTCTTCAGTATTCACCACCATTCCCATCTCCTCCCTGAAGCCCATCTCGCCCTGCTCAGATAGAAGTGATTTCTTCCCCCCAACATCTATTGTCTGTACTTTAGATTTCTAAAATGATTCGTGATTGCTCAAGTCTCTTTTTCTGAAAAATTTCTCCTTGAGAGAAGGAATGGCTTGAGGTTTAGTTTTGAGAGCTAGAAGGCATGATTTAAATACTCTGAGAGAGGCATGGAATAATTCAGTTTTGCGAACACCTTACCCTAAATGGGTATCAGAGGTCTCCAGAAGTAGGACTACCTTGTGTTCCACCACAGCTGATGAACAGCATGCCTGGAAGGAGGAAGGAAGGAAAATACGGAAAAGGGGTTTCATACAGGGAAGACCAGAAGCCAAAGACACCTTAGCAGTTGCAGACTGAGTTCAACTTGATAGAAGCACAACCCAAAACATGTCCTGGGTGTAAAAAGATGAGGCTGGGTCAGATTAAAAGAACACAGCACACTCAGGCCTGAATTATGGACTAATTACGGAAGAAAAGCAGAATTGAGTAAAAAAGATAATGTAGTTCCTTGGGCTCTTTGTCAGGATATGTTATATGCATTTTTAATATTGATGATTCAAATTCTCTATTTTGTTAATGGTATATTTTTTCTGAAATGTTTCTATTTTATCAAAGTTTTTACATTTGCTGATATAAAGTTGTTGATAATAGCCTTTTGATTCACTGAAGGCATGCTCCTTTTTCATTATAATTTTAATCTTTGTGCTTTTTTTTTTACAATTTTTTTCTTGGTTAAGCTTGTCAGATAGTTATTGTTTTTATCCATCTCTAGTTTTAATCATCCCCTGTATTGTAGATTTTCTATTTGGTTAATTTCTGATATTTAATCTTTCATTCCGTAATGAAATACTATTCAGTCTTAAAAATGTGTCTGATTTGGAACAACATGGATTAATATAGAGGGCATTATGTTAACTAAAACAAATGTCAGCCCCAGAAATGCAGATATCGCATGATCTCACTTACATGTAGATTCTTAAAAAATTAAATAAATTGCTTCATTAACTTTTTTGGTTTCTGAGTTCTTAAGATGGATACTTAGCTACTTAGCTCTTTAATTTTCATCTTTTTAATGAGTATTATAATCATTTTATTTTGTATTCATTAAGATTGACAGTCTGAAACTTATTTCAGCTATATATATATCCTGTGTGATAGGCAATATTTGCCTACTTCATTCTATTAAAATATTTTCACTTTTCTACCCTATATTTTCTTCAATCTGTGCATTGTGCAGAAGTATTTGTCTTAATTTTCATATATATTCTTATTTTTATTAGATCCTTACTGATTTCTAACTTAATTCTATCATGGCTAGAGACCGTGGTCTGTATGACAAAAAATTTTTTTTGCTTGTTTTAAAATTTCATTACATTATGTCTTAGATGTGGGTGGTTTTTAAATTATTCTTCTTTATCATGCTTGAAGTATAAATTTTGGCTTTTAAAAAACAAGTTGCAAAAATTTAGCCATTGTACCATTTCATTTAAATTTGATTAAATGTTTGCTAAATCTTTTTACTCCATCCTTCATGTCTCTTAAATTTTTTTCACCTTTTTTGTCTTTTTATGCAGGATACTGGATAATTTCTTAAAATCAGTTACTCAGCTTTCTGATACTTTTTGATTTGCTTCAGTCTTCTATCTAACATGTTCACTGACTTTTAATTTCAATTTTACTTGTTTATTTCTTGGTGTTCTTTTGATTCTTTTCAAAACTGCTTCTGCAATTTTACATATTGTTAGTACTTGTTCTCGTTTTCAGGTTCCTATTTTATTTTCTGGAACATAATAAACATACTAATTTCTTATTATGTGATAAATTTAATATCTGGGTTTTTGCAGTTTTATATTTAATAGTTGTGGGTACTGCAGGATTTTGCTCATGGAGTTTCATTTTCTTAGGACTTTTGTCATTTTTGACTGTGTTTACATTTTTTGGCATATTTATTAGTTGGACACCCTTGACACCTGGGTAAAATGTTGGTCAAATAGAATACATTTTCTCCTGTTTTAGACAAGTACCTTTCAGTATTAAGCATCTGGGATCACTTTGAAATAAATTTGAGGATTTTTTTGCTGCCTCCCATCATGAGGATCAGCTGTGAGGGTGCATTATCAGGAGGTCATATTTGCACTGAGGAGTCTTTCAGGGAATTGGCTAAGTGTGAAGGAGGTCTTCTGTTAGACTCTCCAATTTGGGAGATTCCTATGCTGGATGCTTCTTTCCAGTATCGCCTCTCCAGCTCCACTCATTAAACATAAAAGCCTCGAATCTACAGAAATTGACAAGACTGTAAGGCAAAAACCAGTGTGATGGCTATGTCCCTTTCTGTGTTCTGTGTCCACTAGCATTTTGGCCCCAGGGAAGTGTGTTTATTGTGGTCAACCAAGTAATGGAGTTAAAAAGATGGTTAAAATATATACAATCCAAGACATTGATTAGGCTAAGGTGACTTACCTAGCCCTACCTATGTTCTGCCTTTTGAATTGAAGAATTCAAATTCAAAATGCCTAATAGAATTGTTTGGTGTGGTAGAGTTGGTGCTGCCAGGGTTTCCCATTTTCTATAATGCCTCAACCTACGATTAAAATGTTATTGATTAGAGAGGATTTAACACCTACCTCCTTGCTCCTTCCCATACTTACTGAACATTGGAATATCAAGCTGAGACTAGAGATGAGTGAAAGAAGGTGATGTAACAAGCAGAGTAGTTGGATTATATTGAAGGTGACGAAGGAAAAAGAAAGACTCACAGGAATTGGTTGCTGATTACTTATAAAACAAACAAACAAAAAGAAACCTAATTAAGCTGAATTGCTATCCTTTATATATTCTAAGATTACTTTTCTGCTAGATAAAGGGAGTCTTGGAGGTGTGTTTTCAAAAATGGTGAAAAAATTTTTGATAAAGGAGAACTTGTCAATTCTTGTTCCTAGGACCCATCATTCACGTAGCCACTGACTGTGTGCCGTGATTCGGGGTGGGAGCAGTGGGAAGGGTGCTGGAGAGATTTTATTACACAAATGAGCCAACGTGCCACGATCTCCTGTTGGAAAGTTAAAGTCATTCAGTTTGTCCATTTGACTGTGTGGGATTCCACAGAAAGTATTCAAAGCATTGTTGATTTTGTAGAGGCCCAGCTGAACTGGCAGAAAAAAAAAGAAAAAAAAACTGTACCTCTTTAGAGTTACAAATTAAATATGTATGAAATTTCCCCACCCTACCTTTACCTCCTCCTCAAATCTAGCTCAGGGGATATTTGGAAAATATAGATTTGACAAGTGAAACATAAATAACCTATTTAGTTTCTTGGTAGCTGAATATGTTTTTGTTGTTAACCTAGAGAGACGGCAAAAGAGAAAATCAACTATTTAAGTACCCTGTGGGTAGCCTGCTCAGGAAAACGACAAAATAAAATAAATGGCCGTTTTCATATTGCTCCCTAGTGCCTCCAGAAAGGAATGGTGTTATTTCTTGAGTCTGACATAAATACTGGATTTCCAGATTGCTAGAGTACATATGTGTATTTCAGGATATTATGGTTTTTTTTTTTTTTTTGCACTGTTCTTAGGGAAATTAACAAAGGAAAATTACTTCAGAGTGGGCAAAATCTGTTTTAAATAATCAATGTAATTTTTAAAAAGGCATATACAATATATGTGGGTAATTAAAATAATAGCCACAGTAGTTTTTTAATGATATTACGTTAAACTTTAAAATGTACTATAGTTTTTCTTCCTAAAACATCAATATCTGGATTAGTTATACTGTAATGGCTAATAACATAATGTCTCATTAAGTTATGATCCTCTGTTGAATAGAATGTGTTTGTGACAGCAATCATAAAAAATAGAAGAGTCAACTTACTATAAAATCATTTTATCCCCACGGAGATCCAATTATATGAATCACCTTATTGTAAGTTTTATATTTTCCTTGGATTTTGAAATTAGCTGTTAGTATGATGTTAAGGGTTCTGTTAATTATAGCCGTTATTAGGATCAAAAAAAGTAGACCTATTATTTTTCAGAAGAAAATTTTTGTTACTTATTTTTTTGACTTGCTTACACAAATATTAGTAAAGTTTAATTAGGCAGTACATAGATTTTATGATTCACACACAAAATACACCTGAAATTCAAGTTGCAAGAGGTAAAACAGCACTGAAACCAAGAATCTAGAAATCTAATATTTAGTTGTAGCTGTACAACTAACTAGGTGTGCGATCTCCCAATTTTCAGAATTTCTTTGAATCTCAGCTTTTTGATGCAGTAACCGAGGAGATTGGATCAATGGCCTAATTTAGTCTGGTGATTAAAAGGTGTATTATTAGCCAGAATAATTCCACTGCAAAAGACTGAAACCTAACTCAATCTGGCTTTTGCAGTAAAGAGAGTTTGTTAGTTAACTTAGCTGAAGATATTAAGTTAAGGTAGACTAGCTGCAGGAGTAGTCGGTCCAGGGGCTTCAGTGATGACCCCCAAAACTCAAACTTTTCTTGACCCATCTCTGGACGTGCTACTATTTTGCTTTGCTTTTTATTTAGGCCAACTGTTTTCATAGAGTAATTATGAATTTGCACACTTAATTATCTCACACACTAGAGTGCCAGAGAAAGAGAACATCTCTCTTTTGCTTTAAAGTTCTAACAAATCTTAGAATTGGTACTGACCTGTCTGCCTTGGATCATGTGTCCAGAAGAATAGAATTCTCTAGTTGGTCAGACATGGGTTATGTTTCTATCCTTAAACTGAGGGGTGGGAAATTGCCCTCCTCCTCAAACCACACAAACAGGATGGTATGGTTCCTGTAAAGAAAAACAGGGGTCCTCATACTTTCCTAAACAATTATTTGGAACTGATTGTCTAATTTCTTCAGTGTCCACCCTAAATACAGAGATAAGACTGTGGACTGCCATTATTCATCACGTCACTGCCATCTTTATCTCATTTTCTGTTCCTTCACTGCTTGGTTTTCCCTCCTCTGGATGTCACTGTTAAAGTATAAAGACTCCCTGTGCTCAGTTCCTACATTATCCCAGCCCTGCCAGTTACTGTCAATAAATAGCTGGGACGGGCAGCCACTCCTCTTCTCTTCTGGAACAGAGAACAGTGGTAGTTCCTCTTCCCTGTGGCCAGGCAGGTTTGGAATGTGCTGCTTGATAGTGGCAATACTTTCGGGGGTTTTGGTGTATGGTAGCATAGCTTTAGGTGGTACAACGCCCCTAGAAAACCTATGATTAATTAAAATTATTGTCTTCTTTGCTACCCTATTTATACTACCACCACTTCTGGCCTGAAATAACACTCTAATATCATTTCTTGGTAAATCTTATAGGTCAGTGACTTGTAAGGGATTTTTCTCTACAGTTACAAAATCAGCCTGGATCGATGTCTGGCTTATTGATAGTGCTAAATAAATAGTGTTGGTAGAATAGGTCTCTCTTATCTCCTTAAAACATTTTATTGTCGGGGCTGTGGATTTAGCTCAGTGGTTAAAGTGCTTGCCTCATAAGCACAAGGCTCTGAGTTCAATCCCCAGCACCAGAAAACAAACAAACAAACAAACAGTGTATTGTCTTGTCTTTGTATTTAAAATATGCAAAGCCCTTACCATAAGCCCTTACCATAACCATGGGGCCTTTCATAGACTTTTCCTTGTCTACCTTTCTTATCTCCTATAGTGTACCCTTCCCCATTACTCAAACATGCTGAATACAGCCCTGCCTCTGTTTATGTTTGTCTGGTAGTCACTAGTCCTTGGAATCTCCTGCCTTCTGATCTTCCTTGGGTTGCCTGTGTCTTTTCATGCATAACTCAAAATCACACGTCACTATCTGAGACAAGCCTTCCTACACAGCCACCCATGCAGTCTCTCTAGCTTGGTGCTATTGATCACAACACCGATATTTTTCTTCATAGACCTGAGCACTGTCTAAAGTTACTGTTTTCATTAATCAGTTCAATTCTTTTTTTCTACTTTATGATTGCAACCTTCACATATCTAACGATCTTATAAGAGTTTATTAGTAAATTCTCAGCTTTAGGACGTGCCTGGCACAGAGTAGGTGGATTATGAATGTACTTACTTTGAATGGATGAGGAAACTGAGGCTTATAGAGGTCAACAATGCATGTTTGTGATCATTTGAAACCTAATATTACTTAAGTACATTCTTTCACGAGCTTATGAGTATAATGTATACATTTATTTTATATATGAGGAAACTTTTATGTTCTACCAAAGGATAAAATTAGACACATTCTTCTCTGGATATTTTACTCAATTTTCTCTGATTCTGTTTATTAGAATATGCCATATCCTTACTTGAAGATCCAGGTAGAGTAATTACAGAGAAAAATATTCTTTGCTCTGCTCTGTTGAACTACCACATTCTAAAAATCTTTTCTGATCTTTTGGGTCAACATGTTTACATCATCATTTATTTTCTTTTAGAAACAACAAGAAACCAGAAGCAAAGAATTTTCACCCAGAATTTTAACTGTAATGATAACTCCCAGTAAAACTCATTTTTAGAGATAGACTAAGGAAGTTCCACAAAGATTCTGACAGTAACCTGTGCCAGAATTATTTCCTTTTTTTATTAACTTGGATATGTGAAGTTGCATTGATGTGCCTTGAAACAGAGAACTACTTATTACTTATTAGTTCTTTTCCTTAAAGGAGTTAGAGTAGCTTTATTCGATAAAGTTCACATATTTTCAAAGTCCTAATTACATTTAATGTTTTAAACACACACAGTTTTAAACATTTCAAAAAAATGCATTATTTTGTGTTGTTTTAAAATAGTACAAGGAAAGTTTAGCCTGTGGTAGAGTGCTTGCCCAGGAGGGGAAGGCCCTGAGTTTGATCCCCAGCACTGCCCTCCCCGCAAAAAATCAAATAAAGTATTCTAAGGAGGTTAACATGACATAAAACATTCCTCTTTGATAGATGAAGGCACTTATGAACAGAGTGTGAAGAAAGACACCTAAGGAGCACATGTGTGTCCCAGCCGGCTACAAACTGGAAGAGTTGGAGCTGGAAACTGAGTCTCTTGATTCCTTATCCAGGGCTATTTTTTTTCCTGCGAGATAAGATACAGATAATAGTATCAATAAGTAAATGACAGAAAAAAAGTTTTTTGACAAATGAAAATATTTTTTAAATACAGGAACAGAAATCTAACTTTTACAAGGTATGTAGAATCAATATTTTGAGTGGAAGGCAGAGAGAATGAATTGTTACTGTTTTAAGAAACTAAAATGAACAATGGAAATAGCCCCATTAGGCATTTGGAAAGAAGCCATTAAAGAAGAATGCTTATCAGATTAAACACCTGTATTAAATCTCATCTTCAACATTATGAAAACTGTACCTTCTAGCACATCATCTGCAGTACCTTTATTTCTTGCATGGTTGAAACCATAATTTTGACATACATGATAATTGAGCCTGAATAGAAACAAATTTTACTCAATTTGACTCTGCCTTTAAATGATATATGTGGATGAAAACTTATAAATTCAAATGATTATCTACACAATTTTCCTTTCATAGTGTTAAACTTCCTCAGGGAGATAATGATTACAAAAATGAATATGAAAGTCAGAGTCCCATTAGGAAACAGATGGAACACTCAAATTAGAATTATTCAGGAAGGGTTTATTTTTAATGGTGTGAAATAGAGTGGTCTCTCTAATCTTAGAGCTCCTTGTTGGTGGAATCAAACCTGAAGCCAAAGGACACAGGAGGCTTCTAAGGGTAATGGGCAGAATATACCAACGTGGTGCAAAATGGATAAATCCAATGGATGAATGGATGCTGCTGATAGAGGTGATGATGATGATAAACTAACCTTGAGAAGTTACTCTCTGTTCACTACTGTACTTTGCACTTGAATTCATTGACTCAATCCTCTCAAAAACAATGAGAAGTGTTATTCTTTCTGTCACACAGGTAAAGAAGCTGGAGCTGAAAGATTACTTGCCATCTAGTGAATTTCTCAAAGATATTTGTGATTATCCTCCTTAAGCACAGACAAATCTATAAGAAAAGGAGGGAGACTTTCCCATAGAATATTCCTGTGATTATTTCTTTCAGAAAAATCAAAGAACAATATCAACCTATGGTAAGGTATATATTTGGACTTAAATATGTGGTAAAACATAGATAATGTTAGCTAGTTAGGCCTGAAAAGAATGTGTTGATATAAATATCTGTCAAGTACAGTCTCAGTAAGTATATTAAGAAGATAAGCTAAAAATGATTAGTCTTCCACTCTATTCTCCATTTTTCTGACTAAGCTTTAGGAGAAAAATGGACCAAGAGCTTATAACTATTGGACTTAGCGACTTTAGAGGAATCAGCCCAGAGAGAAGGTAACTCACTCCCGTTTTTGAAACACTGAGACACAACCGTATTACACTGACTCTCCTGGGATGGGAAAGGGGGTTGTCTGCATCACAGAAGCACCCTCTAGGCAAGTTACAGACACTGTATCTAATCTGACCAAGACATAGGTGTGAAAGCAAGTGGGAGAAATGAAGAAGTATCTTCATCTTCTTCCTTGCTCACAAAATTTAACAGGCTTCCCCACCTATTTTGTAGTGACTATTGTAAACATGGTGTAGGGCTGAAGATTTGGGTAAAATAGTGTGAAAACTTTTCAAAGGATGTCTTCCTGAGCATGAGAAAAAAATACTGAAAACGAGTTTTTGTGCCCAGATGTGCTTTCAAAGTCCATCTCCTTATCGCTTTGCCATAAAGCCTCTCTTGACCTTTCCTGTGCATCTATGTAATGAGAACAAAGTGCTTGGAAAGAAAGGATACAACTGATGCATTGCTAGTTTGCAAATCTTAGTGTAAAAACGTATGTGGTTGCTTTCTTTATTTCATAGTTCATCACATTTAACCAGGACACATAAAATGGGTGCCAAAAATAATTCCTTAGGGCACAAACTTGAATGATCTGTGTAGAAAGAGGAAATGTAAAACAATGTTACTTGACAGGCATCACTAAAATCACATCTTAGGAGGCTTTACTGGAGGCCTCTTTTATAGTCTCCATGTGTTGCTTTTGTGCATGTGGTAGTCATATCAAATTAATCAGAAGACATGGCCAATGCAGATCGAAATTCATCTAGTCTGGTTCTCAGGAACTGTAAAGATTCATAACTCAAAACTGACAAAATTACGGTAACTTTGGCCATACCCAAGCCTGTCTGTACCTGCCTTTGTGTGATCCTGTTGCATTTCTATAAAATGGGCATTTCTTTAAGGATTTTCTGAAGTTGTTGAAGTAATT
This sequence comes from Hystrix cristata, assembly GCA_004026905.1. NCBI lineage: Eukaryota > Metazoa > Chordata > Mammalia > Rodentia > Hystricidae > Hystrix > Hystrix cristata. The sequence goes on along the minus strand of PVJO010006282.1, from coordinate 80,057 downwards.
TGTAGAAGGTGCTTTTAAATCTCCAGAGATTCTTGCACTCAAGTCATTGTAGATTTTTTCCATAGTTTATTTTACCAGCTGAAATGTGCGAACCATATCATTACACAAATATTTGCTCTAGCTTAGTAGTTGAGAGGTAGAATAGTTCCACGCATGCTATTTTATCGATAGAATGCTTTGGTTGAACTCCTTGGGGAGTGCAGGGAATGAAACAAAAGACTGCATGGCTGGAGCTATACTGTGGGAATCTGTATCTCCTCATGGACTTCTTAGACAGTGCCAGATAACACAGCCAGTTCCCCTTCCTTAAAAAAAAAGCCAGCATGCTAGCAATGTCCATAGAATTTTATAATCTCTTTTATTTCTCTCCGCTTTTCAGATTTAAAGTATGTGCTATTAATAATTTTGAATTCTTCAAGAATTTAATATTGGTAATGCTGTCCTAAAGCATTTCTGTAGGCATGTTTGCTTCTTCTACAGTTTGTCCTCACTCTACTACATGACCCAGGGAATCTGCCTGGGTTAAAAACAAATCACAGCTCACTGGTGAACAGCAGACAGGGTGGATGCTCTGTGTGCTCGCTGGCTACAGACTCTATCATAAAATCTTACCTGGAGATGGGCTTTCCTCCTGGCTTTGTTTTTCTTCAGTTACTGAGCCTATGAATATGGATCAGAGCTTGATGAAAGGGTGTGATTTTCTCTGAAAAAGATTGCATGAAGTGCATCAGTGCCTTCCTGGCTGAAAACATCTGTTAGGAGGCACAGATTTAGCTTCTCATTGTTGGTTTCCTGAGTACCAGACAGGGCTTATTATTTAACTAATGACTGGGAGAAATGGGCTTTGGCAACGATATGACCACAAACTGAAGGTTTTTGTATTTGTTCTTGAACTGGAGTAGATGCCACAATGGACACCAGTGGACACCAGTGATGTTTCAGGCATGACACTGTGTCAGTCACTACGGGAACACTTTACAAGAAAATTTTGTTTCCTTAAGGAATATTTGAAGAAGCTGGTGCAGAGTCTGCTTATCAACCTCTGCACAATTGCAATAGATCCAAATACCCCTGAGTATTATTTTATTACTTCTATGAAAGGTATGCTCCCCATAACCGTGTGTTTTGCTGTCTTTAGACTGCGCGGGGCTCCATTCCTCAACCTGGCCTGGTGAGGAGGTTTTCAAACAAGTCTGCCTTGCTGGGGGCCTGAGCCAGAGTGAAAGATTCAGAATTTCTCAGATTACAGCAGAGACCTAGATGATGGGCTGTGCAACTGTAGGCTTAGGCTGGGAACTTGTTCTGTTCTGGTTGCTGAATGATGAGATTAGACAAATGTTCTCTATGTTTTTTCAATGGACGTACACAGAATCAAAGTTACTACTTCTCCCTTTCAATTTATCCATCTCGGGGCTTTAGCTTAGTGGTCAGAGTGCTTGCCTAGCAAGCCCAAGGCCTTGAGTTCGATCCCTGGCACCACAAAAAAAAAATTATCTATCTCAAGCCAGGTACTAGACCTATAATATCTCATTTAATTTTGATCAGAATTTTCTGAAGTCAGTATTATTTGTATTTTCAGATGAGGAAATCAAGAGTCACTGAGGTTAGTAACATTACCTTAGGACCTGGAACTTGTACATGATTGAGTCCTTTCAAATCCAGCTGTAAACAGAATTGAACTCCAAATTCTCTTCTTTACCCTAGTGATTTTTATTTCCTGATTTAACTTTTTTTCTTAACAACAAATATTTTGGAACAGGCTCTGTAGTATACTGAAATAAAATAAAATACATCACTAACTCACTCAAATATGTCCTAAATCTAGCTTATAAAATAAATAAAAGGAAAGTAATTAAACTAAAAGTAATAACTGGCATACTGTTTATTTATTTGATTTTTAATCACTAGTTATTTATTTGATGTTTAAAATATGACCATGTTAGAAGATATCTTGCCATAGTCCACAGTTGATACCCATAATCGGCCTTAAAACCACCCACATAGGCTTACAAGTACATCGTACTTGTATATTGTGAACAATATTGCAGTCAAGGGCACATTTTTCCAAAATGAAACTCTTAATAAATCTCTAAGCAAAGTAGGGCAAAGTAGGATAATTTTTTCCCCCAAATTGAATATAGTTGCAATTCAGTTGTGGGTTTTTTTTTGTTTTTTTCTTTTTGGTGCTGGGGATTGAACTCAGGGCCTTGTGCTTGCAAGACAAGCACTCTAACCACTGAGCTAAATCCCCAGCCCTCATTTATATTTTTAAACTTTGCAGAAGTTGCTTTGTGTGTAGGAGCTAGATCTTGGACCTTGACGCTTATGAGCAGGCTTTTTGCTTGTGGTCATTTGGAGCACAGAAAAGTGCTTTACTGCTCTTCTTTGTCTGAGACTCTCTGTTGAAGTTCAGAAAGGTAAGATTCTGTAGGTCTGGCTGACTAAACACCAGGAGAATCTCACTCTCTTTCCTCTCTATCAATTGTGTGATAATGGAAATATCCCCGAGGAATTCACCAAATGAACTCTGGGGGGCAGTGGGACCGTGGTTGAGATGGCTGCAATGCTCTGTATCTCACCTAAGACTAATCTTGTGTACATAGGAGTCTTGTGGGTTGATCTTTTGGGCACCTGATACAGTAGTTAAGTAGAAGTCCAGGTATGCTATTATGTATATGTTTAGCCAAGGGGAATCTTCTCTGAAGCTTTTTGTATTTAAAGTAGTGTCTCATAGAGACTAATTATTCTGAGGTAAAAGGTGAAATGATAGAAGAAATGCCATGCTACTCTCATCCCGTTACTTTCCAGATTAGAACAGAGCATCACAAAAGATGCTCTAGAAGAGAAAAAATTTGTTCTGTAAGATTGTCTTGTGACACTTCAAAATGTATATTATTGATCTCTTGTTGACTCTATACTGGCCCACAAGTTAGTGAAAAGTTTTGCTCTGTACGTTGTTTTTCTTTAAGACACAATGCAGAGTGACAGAACAACAGGTGTTTCCCTTCACTTAGATTTTAATTCTCCTCTTTTAAAATTCTGGCTTAAAAATTGGCCCTGAAATAGGCCCAATTCAAAATAAAATTCTGAAAACTGAACAAGCCTGGTACCATCCTTTTTTTATCCAGATGTACCATTCACTTTTTTATGATTACATTTTAAAAATTTTAAGATATTTAGTTGACTTTGTTAAGTCTCAAATTTTTGGCATATTTCTTATTTAAGAATTGTTAGAAACAGTCTCTTATATTGTGCATGGCTGTGTGTTTCAACATTGCTTTGAGAATTTCGGCCGCCCATTTGGAGCAAGGAAAGGCACTATTGACTTTGTTAGCTTACAGAAGAAAGGTGATTTGAACAATTAGAAATGGGCTGCATTCTGAAAACAAGCAAAGGATGTACAGACTAGTTACTATTTCCTTGGTACCTACATTTCTAGCTGTGGATTAAATGTTTGAAAGATGGGATAAAAGAAAATTTTCTCTACCTGGGGAGAAATGTTGAAATAAATGTTTTCTGTTCAAACATCGTATCTCTTCATGCCAATGACATGTAATTTTCACAGGTGGAAAATTGCCATTCTCCTCTTTTTGCAATCTAATATCTCTCTGAGAAATAGTTTTTGGTTTGAAAAATACTATTTTCCTCAAGTAAAAGTAATATTTTCCAATTGATACAAGCGACTTACTCTGGCAGGGTTGAATTTAAGGAATGTTTGCATTGCAAGTGATTAGTAAAGAGATCTATCTTGTTAAAATAAATCAGTAATATCTCAGTTACCATTGAGAAAAATGTAAAATTGAATTAAGAAGAAAATAAGAAATCAAGGTTCTCAATTATTTATTTAAACAGTAGGAGGACAGTATCCTGTGCTAAGTCCTAAATATATCTAAATTTTTTTTAGTTTTTTAGTTTTTTGTTTATTTTTATCCCACAATTCTCTACAAAAGTAGCAAATAGGAGAACCAAAGTGCTTGTCTTAGTTACTTTTCTCTCCTTGCTGGGACAAAATACTAGATACCCAAAGTTAGAGGAAGAAAGGTTTATTTGGCTCACAGTTTGTAGAGGTTTCAGTCCACAGTCAGCTGGGTCCGAGGCAGAGTGGCATGGCAGACAGGCAGAAGTCGGCCACATAAACAAGGAATGCAACAAGGGGACTAACCAGCTTCTTCCTGTATTTTATATCTTATCCAGTCTACCTGGCTTTAGGGTGGGCAGTACCCCCACCCTTAATCCTGATACCCTTAATGCTAGCATCACATCCTTGATCCCAGCAGAGCCATGCTAGATCAATCAGTGGATGAATTTAGTAATCACATACTCTAGATCCAGCTACCTCTTACCACATGAGGCTTTGCGGGGACATCTAGACAGAAACCATAACAGTGCTGCTAGGCTTTTAGCAGCTTTGTACAATGGTATGGATTTCTCAGTGACAATAATGGGAATATGTTGAGGGGGCAGAAGTTGAGAGAGTTATTTCATAATTAAGAAGCATTTGTTGCTTATGGAGTTTTTGAAATATCAACAAATCCTTTGACATCCCTCTCTTCAAAAGATGGAGAGTCCCTTGCGTGTAGGTTGGATTTAGTGATGCTTCTACTGAATAAAAGATTCCGCAGAAGTTAAGAAGTTTAGAAATTGATGTGCAGAAAAATATTACAGTGCAGAAAAAATAAAGCAGCGGTTAATGATTTGCAGGAAAACAGTCGTAGTGTTTTCCACCTTCCTGGTTCTCTCTCTTGGATCACTTTGCGGAGAGCCACTGCCTTGTTTTAATCACATTGGAGCAGCTCTGGGGAATGTTACCATGGTCACGGATTGGGGTCTGTTTACAGTTCTTAGAGCCCCATCATGACGCAGCCCCAGCTGACCTCTGACACCAGTCTCCTGAGAAACTCTGAACCAAACTAGAATGGGCCCTTCCTAAATTCCTGACCATAGAAACTGCGAGGGAAGAAACGTTTAGTGTTTTAAGCCATTATTGCTTTTTACACAGCAGTGGATAACATACCAATAACATGCCTTTGATATTCATCTTTATTTAGAGCATTTTCATTCTGACATATTGCAAATCCAAAGAATTCAGAGGCTTCTTAATTTGTCACCAAGATATTTAGGGAGGTAAACTATAATAACTTTGTGGCTCTTTCAGATTTTCTAATTTATACAGTACTACAGTTTATACTCTTTCAGAGTTATCTGTAGGTTTCTCTGTGTGACAGGTTTAGAGGCATGATAGCTGTCATACCCATAGTGGCTGCATCATTCTCATGCCCAAGTAGGGCTGATGAACTCCGCTGACAAGTGTGGGAACTCTGAGATCGCACTGCTGGGCCCAGGTTCTGCTTTCACTACGTGTGAGTGGTGTGAACTTGAGAATAATATTGTCATCTCTGTGCCACAGACTCTTCTATGAAATAGGGATAATAATAGTGCATTCTTCATATACGTTTATAAAGGTTTCAGCTGGGCTGTTTAACATTTCAAAGTCAATCAATGTAATTTATCACACTAACAGACTGAAGGAGAAAATCATACACTTCATCTTAATATGTGCAGGAAAAGCACTTGTTAAATGTCATATCCATTCACAATTGAAAAAAACCTAGAACTCTTGATAAACTAGGAACAGAACACAGCTAACATCTTTAGTTTGTATAAGGACATCAAAAAATATTTTAAAAATTCTTATATTGAATCTCAAAATGTTTAAAATTCTCTCTTTGATTGTGCAGATATTTTAAACAATAAATTTAGTTTTCTTACTTTGTTTTAATGTTTCTAGACATGCAATTAATTTTTACATTGGTTCTTTATAAAAAGAAACTTCCTCAATGAATTAGCTAATTCTACTAATTTATCTGTAGTGTTTTATTTCTTGAGCTGGGTGATATTCTGTTCAGGCAGAAGGAAAAAGAGATGATAAAGCCCACACTGACTACTAAATTCTTGCTTTGAGGAGGAATGCATTCCTTCTGCTCACATTTTATTGGATAAAGCAAATTAAGAGCCAAAATTGGTAGCCACAGAGCAACAGAGTGTAATTATCTTAAGGAGAGACAAAGAATATTTGGAATAACCATAAAATTCACTGCACAGAATTTTTATATTGTGACATTTGTAAACAAGGCAAAGAATCTTAACTAAAATTGACTCATTTCATTTTAAATTTACACTGAAGATGGAAAATTTGTAAGGGAATGTGACTATTTTTATGAGGTTCTATTTGATCTTTTTCTTGCCACTTTAATGCAGAGACTCATTTGTTAAACATAAGCTTTTCTTTGACACTTTAGGGCTTTGTATCTAAGGTATTCTGAATATTAACAATTGTGTCTTTGTGGAAAAATCTATAGTAATTTAAAATAGTTGAATAATCATTTACAGCTTATTTGGATACTTTTATGTTTATTATTCCATTGAAAAAGATTTGGAATTTGTAATTACCTGTTACTCAGTTATTTTCCCTGATAACTGGAAATATACAAATGACAGTATAGTCAATGTTGTATTTATTTTCCCATCCTTCACATCTAACATGATACCTAACACAAAGGGGACTCATTTGTTGAACAAAATAAGATTTAATTACTAATTTAAGGCCATGTTGCTAACAAATCATTGGAGCAAAGATTGCAGCCCTTCTGGCTCCAGAAACCCTGTCTGCTCCCTACACTGCTGTGGTCTAAAAGCACCTGCCTATGTACAGGTAGAGAAACTAGAAAACCAGGGAAGAATATTGAAAATATCTGTGTATTTTCTCTGAACTTGACCCACGTTTTCACTTTGAATGTGCTGGCCTGTAAGCAGAGACGATGATAAGCATAGATCACTGGGAAGGCAAATGCTGAGATGTCCCAGCCCGTGTGATGCCATAAATGTGTCCATCTGTTCCATATTGAGATGCACATTTTTCAAAATTAACAAACTTAGGCCTATTTCAGTGAAGAACATATGCTCTGAAAGGTATTAGAAAAGGCTGCTGAGAGCTAAGAAAACCTGAGGTCCAAGAGAAATCAATAGCTAACATTTCCTTATTCTAGAAAGACCGAGCTAAGCGAGTACAGCAGTCCCCAAGGTGGAAAGATCTCCAGGGTTCTCTAAAGAGGTAAAGTTGACATGCACAGTTATATTGGTCAGGGCCTCTGCAGGATCAGCTTTCATCTGTGCTTTATTATCTTGAATAAATGGATACTAGAATTGAAATTATTTTCCCAAGTCAGGCTCATGTCCTACTTTCAGAAGTGCATAATCACCTTCTTTGTAAATAATGTATTAATAATAATGTACTGTGCATTTCGAAATTGCTAAAAGAATAGATTTTTAATGTTTCACCACAAAAATTTAAGTTGGTGAGATGATGCATATGTTAATTGGTTTAATCTTCCCACAATTTATGTGTAGATCAAACCATCACATAGTACCCATAAATATTTCTAATTATTATTTAATTTAAAATAAATAATTGTTTAAAAAAGAAAAAAGAGCATAATCACCATTTAACAGAATAAAATATTTTCTCAACATCTTCTGACCTACATTTCAAACTTCTTGACTTCAGTTTCCCAACCTTTACATTCTTAGTTCTCCATGATCAGTTAGTCGATAACCATTTTTCTAATCTTCTTAGGGAGATCTAGGGGCTTGAGTGATAGAAACATGAATAATTGACTCTGGCTTTATCTTCCTGGATAACAATCTAGATATAATATAGGCTAACACACAAACTGGTTTCATATTACTGAGACAAATAGAAGTCATTAAATTAACACCTGTTTTTGAATACAGTTGTGGGTCAGCCTATTATGGGAAGCACAAATAATTGAGTCAATAGCCTTTGTTGTAAACTAATTAGTGCATAAAACATGAAATAGTGATAACATTTCAAGATGAAATTCATTGCAAAAACAAATAAATTATATAATATTTTGTGAAATATAATCTTATTGTTTATAAATACCTATGTTACAAAATATATTAAAGATATGTACTGCATATATCTTAAAATTAATAAAATACATAATCCTCTTGCCAAATGAGTGATACATATGTAAATTCTGTGAGTTTTTGTAGAGGCAGAACTCTAACCTGGCATAAGTGGGAGATTCCATGAAGGACAAAAGGACTTGGGATAGTCCTTGAATGGAGAGCAAGTGTCCAGGGGCTGGGGATTTAGCTCAGTGGTAGAGCACTTGCCTAGCAAGCTCAAGGCCCTGAGTTTGATCCTCAGCAACCCTCCCTCCACCAAAAAAGGAAGAAAAAAAAAAGAGCTAGTGTTCAATTATTAGCAAGGTGTAGAAAAGAACACTGAAAGATATTTGGATATTGGAGGAACACCAGGTGAAAGAATAGTCGAGTTATTAAGAGAGTTAATCATGGAGTTTCGAAGTGGAATTTTAATTTTGTTTCTCAAGGAAAGAGAAAAGGTTCTGCAAGCAGTAAGATGAGAGATAAACCAAGAATAGGAAAGAGAAAACAGTATGTTGTTCCATGGCATTTCAGTGTTTGATTTGTTTGTTTTTGAGGAAGAACTGTGGTTATCTGCTTTCTCAAATGTCTTCATCCTAGACTAGAGTTAGTCACTGTACAAGTAAGTCAAATAAAGAGAAACCAGTAAGAAGCAGCTGTAGGGCGCTAGCCCCAGGGAACCTCTTTCCAGCGTCTCCTATGCCTTTCTCTTTCAGCTTCTTGCTTTAAAACTCCTAAAATAAATTCCTCATTCTTTTCAAGCAATAGTAACAATTAGCTATCATACTGGGCAAATTCAGAAGAATAGTATGCTGGTAAGATACGTCATTGTTCTGTAGCTCCTACGTGAACTTAATGCCTGTGCCTTTAACTGGGAGCCAGATGGACCCTGGAAATGCAGGTCCAGCTGCAGTACAGCCGCTCTGATGATGTAGACGGGACCTATATGCCTCTTCTTCTATTTTTTCTAAGGTTCTTGTATTTTCATTTCAATCAGAGATTGTGTAAATTCCTGTATGTCCTATGATTCCTCACTTCCTTTGCAATGCAGTTCCTCACTATTGATCGTATCCTCAGGTTTCATTTACCTCATTAAGAGATACTCATCATGAAATCATATCATTTAAAGCAGTCCATCTTTCTGCCCAACACTGCTCAGTGCAGATGACTGATATTTTGTTTGTGATGCCAGATCGTCTCTCTTCATAAGAGTATGAGTTTTTAGGAGGCTGTATAATACAGCAGACATTTTTATATCCATAAGTACATCAAAGGCATTTTGTCTGATTCAGATGAAATGACTAATACTTCCTTTGCCTTCCTCTAGGCATTTTGGTATCATTTAATGAAAATATCTGAACCAAAAATTTGGGACAATAGTAAACTTCCCCTAAAAGCATGTCACTAATTTGTCTTTTACCAATCCCCAGATCCTCAGCCCAGTGACTCCTTAAAAAAGAGAGACATTTTTCTGCCACCCATCTTCAATCTAGTCATGTTGTTTGTGGTCTGAAACTCTCAAGATTGATGCAGAAAGCTCACAAAAGTGCCTTAACTTGTTTCTCAGTGAAAATCAAAGTGTTGAGTCTCATTGTATAGAAGGGGTCCAGTATGCTTCCAATGAGCTGGGCAAAGTCTTTTAATTCATCTAGATGTATTCACTGACTAGACCAGAGGAGCTGGTTATAGCTATTGCTCCAGTCTGTTCTCTCTGCTAGCCACAGAGAAGATTATGTGGAAGGTTTTGTCCCTTAGAAGTCTGCATTGGATGGATTATAAGCACATACAGGGGTAAACATGGCATGATAAAGCAAGGGAAGTGTTCATGGTATTTGACACACAGAGACAGTGCTGGGTCCTCAGTGAGAACTCAGTATATGGCAATGTCACCATTACAACTCTTCATTCACTATTGTGCTGTCAGGAAGGAGAAAGGGATTAACTCAAGTAGATTGGGTTGAAGATGGTAACCTCAATTACTGTTGCATTAACTTTTCACAATAGCTGTATAATAGGTACATAATTAGCTTTGATCTTTGTAGTAAGAAAAGAGGAGATTAAGAGCAGTCGACTGAATTTCCTGACATGGCTGCCAGGTAGCTATTGAGTGGTATGGGACAGGTTTGGGCCAGGACTGTCTGATGCCCGGGACCATCCTCTTTCCATGGTGCTGGCTCTTGTTACCGTCAGCCTGGCCTCAGCAAGGGGTTGCGGATATAGCCAGTGGCCCTCTGTGCTCATGAACTCCACATCTGCAGATTCAACCAAACTTGAGTAGAAAGAAGAAAGGAGTCTGTACTGAACATGTGCAGACTAATTTTCCTTGTCATTTTTCCCTAAGCAACCTACTAAAACAAACGTTTAAATTGTGGGAGGTTTTATTAAAAATTTAGAGATGATTTTAACTGTACAGAAGGATATGTGTAGGTTATTTAATGTCGATGCCATTTTTTTATAAGGGCCTGAGCATCCTTTATACAGTTTTGTATCTGGAGGAAATTCTGGGACCAATCCTCCCTGAGTACTGAGGGACAAATGTATATTGTTAATTCTGTATTCTTATGGAGTATATAGACTTTCACAGAAGACTTCTAAAAATACATAGGGTGTAATTAGAAAATTATATCACTCAGGGTTGGGCCTGGTGGTGCATGTCTGTAATCCCAGCACTCAGGAGGCTGAGACAGGAGGATTTCTATGTGTTCAAGGCCAGCCTGGGCTACATAGTGAGTTCAAGGCCAGCCTGAACCACATGGCGAGATCCAGTCTCAAAAACAAAACAAAACAAAGAACAACAAAAAAAGAAATGTATATCTCATTCAAGAGATGATAGCTTCAACAATTTCAAGCAGGTTCATTCTTAAAATTTCTTAAAGAAGGATGTCATTGGAGTTAATCTCTCTACCACTTCTAGTTGTATTTTTAATTTTTATACCTGTTATTGGCTTCAGTGAGTTCCAAGGGTGGCTTCAAAGAGAAAAGGAAATGATTGTGATAAGTGACACATCTTTTGGTGGGGGGTGTGCAACTATTCCAAAAGTAAAGAGAGTCCATTACTTCAATATTCAGTAATGGACTCTCTGCTCCATTTTGGGGAAGATGTTTAAAACCATTTTTTTAAAGAAACCACAAATTTAGCTGGGCGTGGTGGTGCACACCTGCAATCCCTCTGTCCATTAGGGGGCTGAGCAGGAAGATATCACGAGTTCAAGCCCAGTCTGGGGAATTCAGTAATTTACTGAGACCGTGTTTGAGGAAAAAAAAAAAAAGGTGGATGGAAGTTGGAGATCAATCCCCAGGACTACACAAAAGCTGAAAAGAAAAAAAGCACAAATTTGATTTTGCTTCAAAATATGTCATGTTCACCAATCAAGCTGCATACCTACATATAAATTATCGCTACAATTGTGTGATATTTTCTATCACTCTGATAGCATTCACCTGTGTATTTTTAATAAAGACTGGTTAATTTCTATGAAGATTAGGTAAAATGATCACAGTAAGCTCTGGACATAACAAGTTCTGGGGAGTAGGTGTTGCTGCCAGAACAATAATGTAAGAAAATTTCACAAGCTTGTGTCTTTGGACAAAATAACAACAAATTACTGTTTCATTGTTAACTTACCTAAGCGGTTATGAAGTGGTTAGTGAAGTACTTTGATATAAAGTATTAATGACTAATAAATTACTTTAATAATCAATATTGAATACACAATTAAAGATTATGCACTAGATATAATACTTTGCTCCTATGGAACATGAAAAATGAAGAAAAATAAAGTTCCTATCCTTAAAGAGCTTAAAATCACTCAATTAAAAACAATGCAAACAAGATACTGGTTGATTCTTTCAGAAATTATATGCTGGGCACGGGGCCTTCAGGATATAGTGGTATAAAGATAGACCAAATTCTCTTCCTCAGAGGTCACATTCTTTTAGGCAAATTAGACGATATTTACCTCCATAAACAAATAAGCTAGATCATTTCCATTACCAAGAAGCACTAGAAAGAAAATAAAACAGAGCAGAGATGGTTTCTTGGCAGAAGTGATATTTGTGCCAGCCATGTAAAAAATGTGAAGGTCGTTGTTCTTATAGAGACAAATAGAAAATGCGTCTGAGAGTAAGAATAAATAGACTGTCGAGGAAGCATTGACGGAGGCCAGGGTGCGGCAGCTCAGAGGAGCAGGTGTGAGATGGGGTCAGAAAGGTAGGCAGGGCCATTTCATAAAGGGCCTGTGGCTTCTGCAAAGGATTTGAATTTTAATCTGGTTACCATGGTAAGTTGTAGAGGTTTTCCAGTAAGTCATGCTATATGCACAGATAATTATAATATAGATGTAAGATGATGGTATCTGTCCAAAATGGACAACCTAAGAGCTATAGTTATGGAAAGATGGACAATTGCTTTTTTCCAGAGAATTAGAGATGATTTTATGGAGAAGTTTGTCTTTGAGCTGAGCTATAAAGTATGCATTTAACTTTCTGTGCTGAGAGAGAAGTGTGAATAAAGCTCTCAGACAAGAAATCATGAGATGTTGACAATTGCTTCACAGACACATTCACTTATCAAGAAAGGAGAATACTTTGGCCCAAAGAGATGGGTGTTAAGTGCGAAAATGTGGGCACCAGCCACAAGACGAAATGTTCCGGCGCCTCAGGGCTGAGTGCAGGTGGACTCTGAGAGAGAGTTTGCTCTCATACCCTGGCAGCTGACCCTCTTGTTGTGCTTTGACTTCTGAGGGACAGCAGGAAGCAGCAAATCTCAGGGTAAAGGTGTCATGTTTCAGGATTCTGCTAAGGTCACAGAGAAATGTTGGTGCATCTCTAAGTAGAAGACATTCTCGCTAGTGAATACAAATGGGTCGACCTCTGTGGCCCTGTGAGTTTCTGTTCTAGTGATTATGCAGCCCTGTAGTCTGCATGGGAAAAGGGCAGTCGTGGCTTGAGAAAAGGAACTGACGGCGACTTGTATTGACTGTTCTCAGTGATAACTGAAGCCGAGTTTCGTGGTTCTGTCTGGAAAGGGATGGTATGAGCTCTGTGTTGCTAATGTAGTAAGCAATCCTGGAGTCTTCATTTTGACATGAGTATTTTCACCTTGCTGCTTTCGTATCTTGAAAGGCTTTGTCAGACACACAAGTCTGCCTAGCAATGCTTATTACTGGTTGGATTGGCCTAAAGTAGAGATTGGCAAAATTTCTCTGTAAGGAGCTAGGCAGGTAAACGTTTTAGGTTTTTAGAGCCAAGATGCAAAATCAAGGATATTATACAGGTATTTACATAACAAATAAGGAAAAAGGTCCCTGACTTTTATTGATGAGTTTAATACATATTAATTTTCAAGCACATTTTTAAATAATACCAGTGCAATGAGAAGAATGGAATTCTCTTTAGGGGGATACAGTTTCACTTAATTGGGGTTCAAAATTAACGTTTCCTATCATCAATGGTTGTAAATATTCATCTATACAAACCATTCTTAGCTTATAGGCTGTATTACTGAAACAGATAATGGATGTAATCTACTGACCATTGCCTCAAAGTATGCCTCAAGCAGTAGCATGAACATTTTTTTTAAAATTAATAATGCTAATATTAACAAAACATCTTCATTTACCACAGTGTCCTTTGCAGATATCTATGCACAGTAGATAAGGGGTTAAAAGTGTGATTGGAGACCAATCCCCACACAATGCTGGACCTCACTCCCTTCCAGTGTGTGACTTTGGGAGAGCCACGTAACATGTTTGAGCCTCAACTTTTCCATCTGTAACACAATGAGAATACTAATATCCTTTAAGGGCCATTTTGAAGATTAACTAAAGTAGCATTAATATGGTATCCATTACAGAGTAGGGAATAAATAGTGACTATTGATATTTTTATAGAATGACTCTGATAATTCATTGGAGGTGTATGTACAGATGATTGTGTATCCCACTGCTGTTGTTTCTAATACATGAAATTTAGGCAATGATCAAGGAAATTACCTAATATCAGTGATGGTGCTATAGTTAAAAGTCAGTTTTCTTATCATGATACTCAATTTAGTAATTATTTAAGTGTGGATGTATGTGGCAGGAAGAATTCCAAGACAGCCCCTGGGAGACCTGTCTCTTGTGTACATATTCTTTATATTGCCCTCTGCTGGGGTGTGGGTTTCAGGGGAACTCATTAATGCCCAAGGTAGTAACTCACTTGATTAATTACATTATGTGGCAAAGGTGATTGAATAATCATGCCTATGATTCTGTTACACTATGTAAGACTCTTCCGACTTTGAAGGAATAAACACCATGCTGTCAAAGAGCCAAGTGAATAGGAATTGAGATCACAATCTAGTTGCTGGGAGCTGACCCCAGCAGATTATCAGCAAGAAAACAAGAACCTGAGACCCACAAATACAAACAGCTGAATTCTGCCAACAAACTGAATGAACTTGGGGGAGCACCTCAAGTTCCAAATGATAGTTCAGGCCATTTGACACCTTGGTTTCAGTCTGTGAGACCCTGAGCAGAAAACCCAGTTGTGTTGTGACTGGACTGTGCCATCTTATTCTCTGCAGAACTTCTAAGATAGTGAATTTGTCTTTCATGTAGTAGTTAAATTTGTCACACAGAAAAACAAATAGAATTCAGTGTACCAGGTAGTTGACTACGTGTTAAAGAGTGAAGAAAACAAACTTGGTTCTTGCCCTTTGGATTTATGGTTTAGAGAACAAAGAGAACATTTTAATGCAGAGTATTTCTATAATAAGAGGAAGTTGTTATGGGAAAGAAAGACAGTCATCTCTCTTGGAGAGGCAGGAAAATATTTCTGGGATAAGTCAAAGCTAAAAAGAGGAAGTTGAGTTAGTATAGCTAGGAGTGGAGAAGCAGTGGGGAAAGGAGGTGGTACTCTAGTAGGCGAAAGAGCAAGTACAAAGGTTTGGGAGTTAGATGAGAGCACAGAACATTCAACACATTTCAAGTCGCTCAGTGAAACTGTGGAGAGAGTGTAGAGAGAGGAGACTACAGCAGGGGCGAATTTATGATGGGCTTCAAATACCACGTCATAGAGTTTGGGTGTACTGTGAAGGGGAATGGGGAGCAAGTAAATGGTTCAAAGCAGGAGAGTGGCAGCTTCAGACGTTCAACCACGAGTGAAACAAGAGAGACTTGTGTAAGGCAGAGCCATAGTCCCGGGACAGATGATGGCAGCTGGGACTAGGACTATGACCACTAAGGTGGAAAAAAAGTGTTCAGAGCCTCTTACCTCACTGCGATATGGGTGTTGAGTTGTCTTGGCTTCTGACATGACAAATATGATAGTATTTAGGGCATAGCTAAAAAATGTGAAAACTCACTTTTCTACTGGTCCTTCTTAAAAAATAAGTTATGTGACCAGAATGTCTAGTCTATAGGAACAAAAGATTCAATCAAGTGTCCTTCTGGTCATCTCCAGTGAAAGAAAAAAAAACTCTATGATTTTCCATTGGCTCACAATGGGTATTGTTTTCCCTAGAGAAAGCCCCATCAGAAGAGTGGTCACTCACACCTGTTTATTGATCCTTCCAGGGATGGAGAAATGATAAAACACTCTGACCTTTTTAGCTTTATTGCATTCCTCTGGCATTTTGACGAAAACCAATTAGCCACTTCTCTCTCTCTGGTATTAGCAGTCCCAAATTCAGATCAAGCTTCCTAATGAGAAGATCATAAGCCAGGACAGAAAAGCAAAAGCCGGAGAAAGATAAATGTTCATGCTTCACACAGTGGCCACTGGACACCCACTAGAAGGGCCACTGAAAGAGTTTGAAATTAATCTTGGCCTGCAAATAGTGTGGGTGTCAGTATGAATCTATTTTTTGCTAACAATTCTTTTAAGTGATGAAGTGCAAGGTAATTTTTTATGGTAACAAGCTGAAAATGCTTATACAATTAGTTGATGAAAAATATAGGATGGATTTGATTTTCCTGTGACTGAGAGAGTTGTGGGGAGGATGTTATCTATCAGTGTTAGTTCCACTGAAGGTATAATGCACACATTTATTCTTAGCCCTAAGTAGGATTTGGAGTGATTCTCTATAGTCCTGAATAAGGGAATTGTTGCAGGCTTGAGCTTCTTGTACAGCTATTTTGGTAAATGACAGAGGCAAAGCCTCCAACAAGCGTATCTGAAATAAGAGGTGGTTTGACAGCCAAGGAAGGCTTTGATCATGTGATAAACGAGTCAATGGGAAGAAATCTCTAGGGTTAGGAAGCTGTAGTTCTATCAATTATGTTGCTCTGTAAGTCAGGAGAATTGGGGAAGGAGTGAGAGGTTGCCTTTCAGCTTCCTGCCAGATGGATTTCTTTGAGGAAACCTCAGCTGCGTTCCAGAATTCTGCCTCTCTCAGACACTCTCAGGAGTAGCGTGTGAATGCAGACAGGACTGACTTGGAGCTCCTGGCCTGTGTCCTTGATCTCTATAGAACAGTCTGTAGAGGCAACTACTATTGCTTCTGATATTTCTGATGTGGACTAAACAAATCAAGTGAAGATACTCAATTACAAGCTCTCTCCATTTAAAGCCAATTCAAAACCCACAGCCAAACCTGCATAAGACCCATCGATGAAGGTTGATTGTGTGCAAAGTAAAATTCCAGAAGCAAGCATCTGTCTCTTACAAGGGGTCTCTCCTCTATATGAAATACTAAACTGCTACAAAGTGGGTCCCTGGTTTTCTGAGATGGAGCACCCTGACATGTGTGGGTGTCACCACCTACACGTGGATCATTAAGGAATCCAGGAAGGAATCCATGCTTACATGCCACAGAAAACATTTATTTTCTGGTCATTTGTAATCTTTATAAATAACCAGCCTCTGCCAATACATTTTTCTTTATTAGCTCTAAATAGGTATCAAGAAAGTAAACGAACTGGTGAAGGTATTCATAAAAGGAAGGGACTAATCTTCCAAAATGTTCTTGTTTGCACCTAAACACTGAATGAAATGTCACTTATACCTTATGTCAGAGGATATATTTTCAAAACTGACCTTAAATTACAAGGGTCTCCTGATATTGTCTGACCGTCCGTGGTGTTTGGATATACCTTGATAAGTAGAAAAGGGTAAAATGCATGAGGCTTTAGATCAACTAGAAATGCATTTAGTTGGGAGCTACAGAGAACCTAAACATGGTGGCTTACAGAAATAAGTTTGTATCTTGCTTCTAATGTGTTATTTTTGCACGGGCAGTGGTTTCAGATTCAGGGTGTGTTGGGACCATTTTGAGGATTCTCTTGATCTCTCCTCACCTTGATGGTCATGGCTTGTATTAGTTTGCCAGACCTGCCGTACCAAATTACCAAAGACTGTTGGCTTAAACTTCAGACATTTATTTTCTCACAAATATGGAGGCTCCAATCTGTGAGAAAGCTGCTAGCAAGATTAGTTTTTTCCAAAGCATTTTTCCTGGCCTTGCAGACAGCCATTGTCATCTGGTGTCTTCACATGATCTTCCCTGTGTGTGTCTGCATCCTAAGCACCCTTCTTAGAAGGACATCAATCATATTTATTAGGGCTTAGCCCAGTGATATTATTTTGCTTTATATCTTTAATGGCTCTATCTCTAAGTATAGTCAGATGCTGAGGTTCTGCAGGTTAGGAATTCAACATAAACTTTTTTTTTGGAGACATGATTTATCCCATAACATTGCTAAAGCTGGAGTGAATATGGTGCATTCGAGGACAAGATGAAGGACCAGCCAGCTTGGTGTTCCTTGGTAGAAGCCCCACCCACCAGCAGGACCATTGACCAGAAAGGAACACATAATCGTCTCTAGATACAGGAAGTTGAGGTAGGTGGCAGAATAGATTTGTTATGATTGGTTTAGCTCAACCAGCATCCCTTGCCTGGGGTGAGCACTTTATTTACCTGAACAAAGTCTAGACTTAGCAAGCAAGAAAGCAGCGGGATGCATATTGTTTGTGTACATTAGACAGTTTGTTTCAGGGATGAAAAAGAAATACAGACCAGAAGAAGGAGGAAAGATTTCACTTCATGAAGTTATTTAATTTCAGTCTGTTTGTGGGTCAGGGAAGCAGCAAGGTGGGCAGGACTGGCCACGTTGTAAAGGGGCAGAGGTGTTCTGTGGTTGCCGTTCCTACTCTGCCTTGCTACCCTCCGCATGCCTGCTGGGTGCTGTGTGTCAGCAGAATGTATGCATGTCTGCTGGTCAAATCTTGCTCTCAGAAGAACATCTGCTATCACCATGGACTCCTTTTGGTATCTAGTGTGAATAATTTTAAGTCATTGAAATTCCTTTCGGAAGGAGATTTCCATTTTAAGCTTTCTGTTATAATGAAAGGCTTTGCTCACAATTCAAGGGATTTCAGGCACTGGTGCACAAATAAGGGAGGTTTAGGGTCAAAGCAGCCATTTCAGTGCCCTGGAAATCACATCGAGTCAGTGGCTGACTTTGTGGGTGGTTACCTACTGTGCTTGTTTTGAAGGCTGGCAGTGCATATTAGCTCGAATGAGGATGGCCACGGAATATTAAATCTAGATCCTGTTTTTGTATTAGTATTCTGTGCCATGAATTTGGCAGTTTGAAATAACAGCAAGTCGGTGAGATGTGTGTTGTAGGCTTGCCTGGGTACTCTGTCCAGGTCCTCACAAGGCTGAAATCAACATGTCAGGCAGGCTGCACTCTTTGCACCCTGGTTGTAGGAAGCACTCATTTCCTTGGTTGTAGGACTGATGCCCCCACTTTTTTGGTGGCTGTTGCCAGGGAATATGCTGAGGTTTTATAGGACACTCTCAGGCCTTTGCCACAGGATTCTTCCACCTGCAAGCCACTTGTGAATCTCCCTATGTATTATAGTTTAGGTTAAAAAGTCCCCTAGAGCCTAATATGCTCATAGGAGGGGCTTTTGAAAGGCGACGGGATTATGAGGGTGGTGTAGCTGTCTCGCAGTTTGGAGGTCAGAAAAGCTGGGTCATGGTGGGCATGGCTCGGATGGTCTATCTCCTTTCCAGCTCCTCTCCTCTCTCTGCTTCTCGTCTGCCATGTTGTGACCAGCTCCCATGATCCATGTGCCTCTGCTGTGCCTGCCTGCCTTGGAGCCAGCAGACTGTGGACTAAGACCTCCGTAGACTGTGAGCCAAGGCAAACCTCCCCTTTCGTTATAGATGATGGTTATTGTGTCTCAGCGACAAGGAAAGTGATGAAGACACTGTTTTTCTGTCCTAACTCCCTCTTCTGCTAAGAGACAGGGAAAGTACTGTGCTCCTAAAGTGCTCAGGTGATTAGGTTGCCTGGATACCCTAAGACCAACTGATTAAAATGCATTAGATCTGAAAAATCCATTTGTCAAGTAACGTGGGTTAACACCTGGAGCAGAGGTGGTGGAGGATATCTCAAGAGTCCAGACCACCAGTCATCTCTGGCTGAGAGAATATTCATGAAGGACTCTGCTTTTTTCTTTGCCTTCCTTTGCTCTCTCTCTCTCTCCCTCTTTCTTTCTTTTTCTCTCTCTCTTTCTCTCCCTCTTTCTCTCTTTCTTTCTTTCTTCCTTTCTTTCTTTTCTTTTCTTTCTTTCCTATCCTTCCTCCCTTCCTCTCTTTCTTTCTTCTTTCTTATGTTTTGAATTTTCTTTATATATATTTTAATTTTAATGGTACATTTTAGATGTACATAGTGATAACATTCATCATAGGGGATTTGTACCTGTACAAGATATATCTTGTTGCCTCTTTTTCTCCCGTTCCCCTCCCCTCCCTTCACCCCCTGCTCCCTCTTTATTTACAAAAGCTTTGTTTCCATTTTTTTCCTTCCATTTTTTATTTCTTTTGTCCCTCTGTTCCTGTCTCCCTCCCGCTCCATTATTTCCTTTCCCATTTGGACATTTTCTTCCCTTTCCCAATATAATACAGAAAGCAGAAGAAGTAAAAAAGTAGTCGGAAAGCAGAGGAAGTAAAAAAGTACTGTATACTTGACCAACTCAGTGGGTTGTTCAGGGATGAGCCTCTTGAGATAATCATGTCAAATGGAAGAGAAAAATAGGAGTTAGAAGGTAACTGAGCTCTCTGGAAATAGAAATGAAACCACGCTTGTTTTGTTTGTTCTTGTATTTCCAATGTGTTATCTAGCAAAATTATGGACTAAGCTCTCAATTGAGTGTTCATTAAATGAATGGATGATGAAATTGTATATTAGTTAACTTTTGCTAACAAACGCTCCATCTTATTCATTTATAGTAATATACATATCATTATTAATGACATTGATCTTGGTACCTTTTTCTCTTGATGGATCTTGGTGAAAGTTACCAAGCCAATAAACACAATTATGATGAAACCTCTTAGAGATGGGCATGGCCTCTCAATGCGATGGAAAAGTTTGGTCCCTGTCCTGAGAGGCACTTCAACCTCACAGTCAAACAATAAAGGTGTAAAATCCTAATACAGGGAGGAGCGGCAGAGCTGGGAACGCTGTCCCAGTCTATCAAAAGCTATCCACAATTTATTGCCTAAAAATTGACTCTCTTCCTGTGATGGCAGACTCTGTAAAATAAGGCACTAGAGGGAAAATATTTAAATGGGAAAAGGGAGCAGAGTGAAATTTCTTCCTCTATCACTGCAAGTTCCCTCTTCCTTGGATTATCTTACATTTCCTTGTGGACAAGCACATTAGGCTTCTGGCAGAGTTCTTGGTGTTTGAGCGACCCCTTTGGTCTACCTTACTGCAACTCCTAAAAGTCCTTCATCCTTGAGTTGTTTTAAGAAAAGTATTTATTTTCTTTATCTTGAAGAGATCCCAGATACTCTGGTCTCATCCACAGATTTTTCAAGGGAGATATGATTCTTTTTATTTAAATGTACTTCAGAGCTAACCTGATTGGAATTACAACATCAGTTTTACTACAAAGAGTGTAAACATTGTTATGTAAAGAAAATGTTATACGTAACCCAATTTACCTTTTTTTAAAGATGTATATATCTTTCTCCTTCTTGCATTTGGGCAATATTAGTCCTAAATTATAGCAACGTATAGCGAAAACATATTGTTCTCTTACTTTTAATGGATGTTCATTCCTCAGATTTAGAAAAAATTGTTGTAGAAATAACATTTTGGTCAATACATTACTAACGCATTGCATTATATGCCTTGCACCCTGGGTAATGTGATGTATGGAAAATTACTTGGCTATTAGTCTTCAGTGTGAGCCACATGAATAATGAGAACTGGTAATTTATCTTATTTTCAAGGATTTTCAATGGTGTCTCTGTCCTTGAGGCCACTTTCACAAATGTTAAACTTTACTGTTTCTTGATCCAAAACAATAGGAGGCTTTCCTTTTTTAAATCTAAGATTTAAAAGAGGATTGAGGCTTGTCTGAGTTATGCATCCATAAAGACAGGCAGGCAGAAACACAGTCGTTTGTTTGAGTTTCTTTTCAAACATGACAGCCAGAACAATGGCTTTCTTTACCCTGCTTGTGGAGTTCCCAAAGCACCCAGGACAGCTGCAGTTGTACTATTAGCAAATAAAAAGCCAAGTGCCACCCTCACATCTTACCTTTATGCTGGGTCCTCAGTCTTTATGAAACTCCTGCTTTCATAATGGGGAAAATAAAAATTCTTACCCTTCTTTGTTTGGTACCGATAGTTTTTCTGTGAGCTAGTGACACTGAAAGTCCCTTCGAATCATTGCTAAATAAGCAAAAACTGAACAGGGTAGATGGAGAAACATTCAGATGGTTGGATGTCAAGACATTCAGCAAGCTTTTAATTCTCCTGGCCATGAAGTGTACTCTGAGAGTGTTGCGGTTGACTCGAGAATAAAAGAAAATTATCACTGACTGCTCCTTCCTGGATTTTCCTGCCTCTGGGGTTCAATGCAGCTAATGCAACTTTTCTGACTCTTAAAAAATTGAACTAAAAGGTAAAGAGAAACTGAGTGATGTAGGGAGTTCGTGTGATGGAAGTGGCCTAGCTGTTTGCTAAATCTTACTTTACTTCTTTCTAGATACATGAATCAGATTTTCTAGAATTTTTTTTATGATGCTGACGATTGAACCCCGGGCCTTGTGCATGTCAGGCAAGCACTGTACCCCTGAGATACATCCTCAGGGTGGATGCTCTGATTCCAGAAAATGAGCAGCAGTGAAGTGTGCCCATTGTCCAAAAGTATCCCTCATCGGTACCTACTGCCTGAGGAAAACCATGCCGAGCTCGGAAACAGTGTGAACGTTATTCAGAAACAATTCCCGTGTGTTTATTTATTTATTTGTTTTTATTTTTTGGTGCTGGGGATCGAACTCGGGGCCTTGTGCTTGCTAGGCTCCCGTGTGTTTAGTTTGAAGGAAAATACTAGAGCTAGCAGAACCGAGAGCAGGGACTGTCTTGGCTGTCGCACACTCTTATCAGTTATCTCACTGACAATCCATGTCTGGATTCTCACCTCTCCTGTATCTGATTGTGATAATTCTAGGTTTCTATTAGAAAAACATAGGTTTTAAGTGATCTTGCCTTTTACCTCTTTTTTGGGGGGGGTAGCTTTTGCCCTTTCCCATTTTTTTCCTTGGTCCTATCAAAGTGTGATTGCCAAATAAAAGGTAATCATGTTTGAAGTATATAATGTAATGATTCAATATATAGTTACATTGTGAAATGATTACCACTATGCAGTTAACATACCCATCCCTTCATAGCTACCATTTGTGTGTGAGGAACTCTCTTGGAAAATTTCAAATATGTCTTATTAACTGTAGTCACCATGCTACCATCAGGTTTCCACAACATACCATCTTATAGCTAGAAGTTGTGCCTTGACCAGCATCTCCGTATTGCCCCAACCTCTAGCTCCTGGTAACCAACACTCAACTCTCTATTTTTATGAGTCTGATGCTTTTAGGTTGCAAAAATAATCAATACCATGCAGCATTTGTCTTTCTGTGTGTGGTTTATTTTGCTTAGCATGATGTTCTCTCTTCCGTCATTTTGTATTGTTTATCACTTCTATTGAGGACAACTGTTGATATTAACTTTTTTGCTTTATGGGAAGTCTTCAATATCCTCATTCCCCTGTGGCATTGTTCTTTACTTTCCTGCAGACTTATTTTGTACACCCTCACTTTGATGTGATTAGGGAGAGATGAAAGGAAAGCATTATTTGCTCATTTGGATTTCTACTTTCACCAGAGGTCAAGTGTTTCTTGCATCTCACCAATCATTAAATTTTGAACTTCCAAATGCTTTCATTCCTATCTCTTATAGTTTATCCAAGACAATAGATGACACTTATGCCAGTAATTTTTTTAATCTTTGAAAAGAGTGACATTGATTTAATTATTTGGTAAATATTGTTTGAGATGTACTTACGTGTTTACTCCTGAATTAATACCAGAAGGTGACTGACAGCTAATAGTTCCAGTTTAGATGCTGTATTTCCCCAGATCAAACCTCTCTGATGTGCTTTTGGAATGCTTTTCTCATTAGGTTTCCTAAAAGTGACTACTAGTATCAGTTCTAAAACTATCTTGTTCTCCTCCTCCCTCTTTCTTCTTAGTTGAATTTACTAAATCTGGCCTTCAAAAATAGTGTCATAGGTTTCCAGCATTTTCTTCTTTTCTTTTTTTTAATGAATTTTATCAGTTATTGTGTTAACATGCTTGGGGTCATGCAATTATTCTTACCAATTGATGAAAAAACTAGTGATTCTAGAATTTGAATATTTTGCCCCAATTTAACATGGGGAACAATTAGAAGATAGAAACTTCAAAACTACGAATTTCCTGTTTCCTTACTTAGGATATGTTAAAGATTCCATTTTCTTTTTTTTCAAGCTAATTTGGGCAGCTACTGATATAACTCCTGAGAATGTTTTTCTGGTTAATAAATTCCTAGGATAAGTGAAGAATTAAATCCTCCATTTTCAGAGGTGTGCACCTTATTGTGAAATGATAAGAACTGTGAGAAGAATTTTTAACCATTCGCTTTTTAAAATTTTTGAATGGTCAGTAGACACAGTCTATACTTTGGTAACTCCTATAATAAAACAAACCACTATATGAGTGGAGAGGGAAGTAGTTGTCTACCACGTGAATTGTAGTAACAAAATTAAATAGTTACAGATAATTTTTGACAATTTGATTGAAAATATATTTCTGTGTGCACAAGTACTCTGGGTACATGACTTCAATGTAGGGCATATGTGTGATTGAATTATAACACTTGGGGATTATGGGGTTGCACTGCTTTTACTTTCACTGGGTCTTATTACTATGTTCCTGCTTCTTATAACTATTGAAAAGTAAAATGTTCATTGTACTATGCAATAGTAAATACTTATTTACCCTCTTAACATATGGGTCTATTTTACATTGAGGCAGGAGAAGAAGAACACATAAATATGTGTTATTTACCCATGTCACTTTTAATCAGAAAGCAAAATGAGAGGTGAAAAAAACCCTATGGAATGCAAATAGAGTGTTTGATGTTACTTGTTAAGTAAAAATGATAAGCACCTGATCCATGAATATAATTAAAATGGATATGTGTAATTAAATATGTATGTCTATCCTGCTTAAGTAAGCATATGCCTCCTATCAAACAAAAAGATGGATCATCATAGGCAAATGGATTCTCTGTATTCAGACACGTTATCTTCTCCCTGTTTTATGTGTTGTCATAGCAACGATTGACTTCATATGGCCTGACTCAGCTACTTGGCAACCAAAGAGAAATGTCGTGTTTTCTCTAATCAGCTGCTATCTGTGATATCTTTAGATTGTGCAGTAATAAGAGCTGATGCTTAAATCTACTGGATATTCTTTTATGATTGTAACAAAATCAATAATTACTAGATGTGAGGCAATTGTCATTTGGGGGTTTTGAGAGAAATCTCTATAGGTAAAGAACAACAATGTTTTAAGAACATCCAGGGTTTTTGTTTGTTTGTTTGTTTTTTTTTTTTAGAAAACAGGTAGGATAACCTTTTAGTAGTTATTCATATAAACATTTTTATGTGTAACTTTGAAATTAGCAAAGACATAAAATATGAGACTTTCGAACAGAAAAATATTATAAGGACACACAAAACTCAATTTATTTTTCTGTATCCTCCTGTTCTACAACAGTCCTTTATTATATTGAAATAGTTCTTTTCTATATTAAAATATATTTATAAAAACTGATAAAATAGGAAGGAGTAAAAGAGTATTTCCAGATGAGTGTTGAGTATTGTGTTTTGCAAAACACAGTAATTGACTAGAAAAAAAATTTGCTAGTCAGATTTATATCCTTGCCTATATGAATTTTTTTAATAAAGAAAAGATACAATTATGCCAAGTAAAATCACAGTAAGTCTTCATTATTTATAGTCCCAGGCAGACTGAAAAACAACAGTAAAAACAGGTCCTCAAAGCATAAACTTAGATGTTACTCAGCAAAAATTTCAGTTTCTCAGTTTCTAATTCTTTAGTACATGATTTTAGTCATCTGGTTTTTGAGTGATTTCTGCTCAGTAGACTACACAGCATTATAAACAGCTCTCCTCTCGGTAGGGAAAGTGGCAAGGCCTGAAGGGGGTCCCCATGTAGGAAAACACATGGGAAAGGTAACTTCTTAACTGTTAAGATTTTCCATTTTGCAATTGTAGCTATATTCCTTACTTTATCTTGAAAGTACAGTGCTTATGAACGTAAAAATTGGTCTAGTAGAGACTGAATTTATGACTAGAAGGAAGAATCTAAGATTAATTCATAAATGACATCTTCAAAGTATGATAAAAACTATGACATGTTTTGAAATTAAAAAAATTATTACAGAAAAAGACACACTGCCATGAAAACACCCCAAAATATTCCCCCTTGCTTTGCTTACACTATTTTTTGCCACTGTCTGATTCGGTTCTGGAATTCTCTTTTCCTGAATATCTGTAGTTGCATTGTTGTGGCTGCCTTGATATTCTGAATCGACCGAAAACACTTAGCGTTCTTCATCCTTAAGATTTTGGAGACGAGCTAGAAGTTGTATGGTAACGGATACATTGAATAGGATGAGGGCACATCATGTTTTTCCTTGACAGAAACTTCCGTAACAGTGTTGGGTAGCAGTCCTGGCAGCCACATCTGGAATCTT
Source organism: Hystrix cristata (assembly GCA_004026905.1). NCBI lineage: Eukaryota > Metazoa > Chordata > Mammalia > Rodentia > Hystricidae > Hystrix > Hystrix cristata. The sequence goes on along the minus strand of PVJO010006282.1, from coordinate 53,974 downwards.
TCTACTAAACCATCTTCTGTTATTTACATTTGATTTAGTAAAAACAGCTGGGAGGGAAATTAAACACATGAAAAATCTGAAATGTGGTCCTCACCCTTCCAAATGAATCACTCTCTTGGTTAAATTTTCGGTCTTCCTGCTGTTCATCTTATTCAGGTGATTTGACTTATGGTTTAGAGATGTTCTTAAAGACAGCTTCACTGCTCCACTATTGCCTGTCTCAGTTCTGTCATCCGTGAGTTCTGCGTTTCAAGAATACTGACTCAGATTAGTATAACATCAAACACTTAGAGCTTCTGGGGAAAATGACCCTACATTAATACACAGCACTGCTGTTTCGTTTTTAAAAATGATTCAGACCCTGTGAGTCTTAGTTTCTTCTCTACAAATTTGAAATGTTGGCAGCCACAGCATTAATCTTGGCTTAAAGACTGCTTCTCAATTTATCAAACTGGTTTTGACACAAAGTTAGAAGTTAGGCTCAAAATGCAGCCAAAATAATGGCAAAACAAAGCATTCTTCCCCTAACTCATTGGCATTGTCCCAGGGTGGGTTCTCATTATTTTTCGTGCTGTTCTGTACCTTTGGACACTATACTGAGAATGAAATGCAGACACGTAGTTGCAGCCTACCTCATGTCACCTTCTAAAGATGGACTAGCCCCAAACTTGTGTTTTTTTTTTTCGATTTCTTTGGCCTCCCATTATATTGCATCCAGATCTTCAGCATATGCTGCTGCCTCACCTATTATACCACAAAATTAAGCAATTCAGCCCAGATACTGGACCTGCTCAGAGTCCCCAAATCTGGCAGTGCAGAAAATCTCCTGTCTTTGTCATAACCCTGCCTGCCTTCTTTAATCCTCACTTCGCCTCCTTAAAGCAACTTGGGCTCTGCTGCAGTCTCCTGAAGATCTCTCATGGCAACCAGTGCCTACTGGGACTTGGGAGTCTCTGTTTTCTAGGCACTCATACAGAGGGAATGTTTTGCCCAGTGGCTCACAGTGTGGAAAAGTGGGGGTACTTTCTACATCTGAAGTAAAGATTTCAACCCTAAGTAACCAAGGGCTCTGATAAGCCAACCATGTGTTTTAGTGATTTGTTAGCATTTAAAAGAATAAAATAGTGCAATGGCCAAATAATTAAGTTCCTTAATTAATGACAAGTTTTGGTAAAATTCTTTGACTTCAATGTAAACTCCAACAATTCAATATGTGGAATTAATTCTCATTGGGGAAATCATAGACTTTCTAAACTCAAAGCAACCAGTGACCTAATGGCAATCATTGCTATTTCTTATTAAAATGTTTTCCTCTAGAGATAGCCATGGCTTGTCAGATTAGGAAAAAAAAATCATCTATCTACCTATCTATTATATTTACCTCTTTATCTGTGCACCATCTATCTATTTATCTGTCTGTTTTAGTCAGTTTCTGGAATAAGATAGATAAGAAGAAGAGAAAAGCCTACTTTTAATTTTTACATGGAATTCAAGCACATTATGATACAACCGAGTGATACTGAGAAAGGGGTTGAAATGGAATTGTTAGTGAAGGTGGAATTTTTTGAGAATTAACTTGGAAAGTAGTCCCTTACTCCTAAAATACACCTGTACTGAACATTTTGTTCAGTACAGACCTTTTGTTGTCACTATTCCATGAATAATATACTATCACAACTAGTTACGTATCATTTACATTGCATTATGTATTATAAATAATCTAATGGTACTTTAAAGTTTGTGAGACAAGATGCATAGGTTATGTGCAGCTCTGCCCCACATCATTTTATGTAAGGGATGGAAGCATCCATTGCTTTTGTTCTGTGGGAGATTCTACAGTCTTTCTTCCATGAAAACCAAGGGACAACTGTACATATATAAGAACATGCCATTATATCATAAAATAGGGAACTTCACGTGACCAATGAAAATAGAGTTCGCAGTACCTTGGAGCATTTGGGGGAAGACATCAAGGAGATATTGGGATTTGAAGTGACCATGAAAGTACTAACAGAATCCCAAAATAAAGTGGCTTGAAACAACTACTATATTCTGTGTGATTCTAAGGGTCATGTATTTGGACTCAGCTTGACAGGAATTACTCATCTCTTCTCCACCTGACAGTACCTGGAATGGACTTACTGGGGCTTGTGGATGCAAGATGGCCAAATGTGGCTGGTGTCACAGCTGGGACAGACCAAAAGGCCATGGGCCTCTCTCTCTTTGTGGGGCCTCAGGTACCTTCTGCGTGGTTCCTCTATGTTTATCTTTTAGGGTGTATGTCTCCAGCCAGAGAGTGCAAACTTCTTTATGCTGTAGATGCTGTCCTAGAGGGCAACTGCAGGAGCTGCAGCGTCTTCTATGTTCCAGAATCAGAATTCCTAGCATGTCATTTCTTTTACTTTCTTATGTGTAAAGTAAGTCAGATTCAAGGAGAGGGAAAACGATTGGGAAAATGGCAAAGGCAGATTACAATGAGGACAGGTTCAGTGGAAGAATTGTGGTACCACGTTTTGGAAATAATCTGCTCTCATGACCTTCTGTTATGGTTGTAAGAGTCTTGCCTGATTTCTCCTGTTGTTTTAGTATAATTATTATAGAACACTTTTACTCTCAAAATAGTGCATATAGATGGTCACCCTAATTTTCAGCTGTAGTACATTTTCTTTACAGTATTCAAATATAATTAGGCAATGTAGAATATCGAAAAAGGGTCTGTGGAAATTTCTGACTTGGGTACCTTTGGGAAAGTCAAGAAATCTCTCTCATCCATTTCTTTATTAATAGAAGTGTGAAAATATGAGAACAAATACGTAGAGTCGTAGTACAAATTACCAGTATATCGCCTGTAAGAAAGCCCAGTGTGTAGCGCCATCAGGTTACTTGTATCTTGTAAATTTCACAACAATGACACAGCTTGAATTTTACACTGGTATAAATAAATGAAAACAATCTGATAAAAATGTCTTTTATGATCTATAAGAAGGAATTATTGGAATTATCTTGCTTAAATTGTTACAGGGATTTTATTTTTTTACTTTAATGGCAAACTCTGTGTGTGCCTCTGTGTGTGTGTGAGCGTGCATGTGCACATTTGGTGTGTTTTGCAGGGAATAAGTACTCATTTCATTAAATTAAATCAAATATGCTTATATCCATATCACATGATCAATACCTACTAATAAGCATTTGTTCTCTTTGTGTATTAGCAGATTATATTTTTGAAACCTTTCACCGTGAGTTGTTTTCTACTTCTGGGCCTTTTCCTTCATACCTGGTTCCTAACAATGCTCTGCAGTCCTTTATCTGGCCTCTTCCGAATGATCGTTATTAATCTTCTGAGATCTTTGACTCTTTTTTCTGAGCATGCTTACAGTAAGTTTCTGTGGACTGCTCTGAGTTTCTTTGGTTATTAAAACATTTTATCTGCATGCATTGAATTAGGGGATAAAGAGAAAAGATTCTACTTCTTAGTTTATCCATGATGCCGTATTTTGGTTGTAATAAATCTGAAACATAGGCATAAAAACATAAAGAGTGTTTTTAAGGAAGGAACAAGTTATAATTCCTTTGTTTCTAACTTATATTTAGAGATCAGTCAAGAGTATAACTATCTTAGTATTTGCATGATCACTCAATTTTCATGTTTTCTAGAGTAAAGGCAATGATAAGAAGTTAGCCTTTCATATGTGATTGTCTTAAATACTTAGGAACACTGGCTCTACCACGTACTGCCTCTGTGACCTCAATCAAGTTATTTAACTTCTCTGAACTTAGGTTCATTCCAGTGTAAAATGGGGATAAAAATACCTACCTCTTGGCTGGGAATTTAGCTCAGTGGTTAGAATGGTTGCCTTGTGAGCAGAAGGCCCAGAGTTCGATCCCCAGCACCAAAAAAAAGAAAAAAAGAAAAAGAAAAAAAAAAAAAGAAAACAACAACAATAACAACAAAACCCTACCTCTCAGGGAGCTTACCTCAGAATTATTATATGGTCTACTTGAGATAATGGATGGACTTGCCTAAAACACTCAAGACACCTAGGGGCTGGGGATTTAGCTCAGTGGTTAAAGTGCTTGCCCAGCAAGCACAAGGCCCTGAGTTCGATCCCCAGCACCATAAAAAAAAAAAAAAAAAAAAAAAAGACACCTGCTAGACACTCAAGTTGTGGAGAGGACTCAGGCAGTGTGTTAGCATCTCAGAGGGTGAGCAAGTAGGAGGTGTCACAAATGCAGCAAGTGGGTAATAGAAAAGAGGGTTGCTTAGTAGACTGTTCTTCGGCTTTATGTGGAAAAGGAAATGTGTCCATTTGTTATTGGAGAGAGCAATCAGTATGAGACTATATGCAAATTTTCTTTGGTGTTGGGAAACCCAAGCACTGACCTTGAGGGTTTTTTTAAAGTTATGATTTATTTTAGAGTCTGAGGCAGTATCTCAAAGTGTGATCTGAAAACCAAGGAATACCTGGGGAGTTTGTTTAAAAATATAGATTCAGACCAATCTGACCCCAACTGAAGCCTTCCTTCATGCCCTTAGTTACTTCCTGTGCCCCAGAGCCCGTTACAATTTCACACCACCCTGGCAAAAATGGATTTATGGATTATAACATCGGCTTTAGTTAAACTAACTCTTCCAAAATGAGCTTCTCTTTAGAAAATGAGCTTCTTCTTTAGAAAGTCTTACGGAAAATAGAAGAATAATGTACCCCAAGTAGACAGAAGGAAAATAACAGAGAAACCGCTCTGACTTTCGGTATAGAAGTTTTTTGAAGCTGAGCAAGGGATGAGATAATAATCTGGTCAGTCACATTGTGAGATCAGAGTGTTCTCACCAACTGTGAGGACAAAAAGCTTTGCACCATTAATTCATAAAAAATTAAGTGCATGTTAAAATACTGCATCTTATTCTCTAAATTCTCTATTCCTGCTTGCTCTTTTTATAATAGAATATTAGTAGACTAGTACATGCATATAATTTATAAGTAAATAGGTGAGTTGTATGATTAGAACTTATTAGAATGGAGAAAAGCCTTAGGTTAAGGAGCTACACATGTGATAATCTACCACCCTAGCAAAATATTCACATGAAAAATTATGTATAATGCCATGCAGTCAAAAAATTTCTCTCAACAGTATCTTGAATGTGGACATTTAGAAATAGTCCAATGTTTTGGTAGTATATAGAACACCATGAAAGTCTTTTGCATCTTACACTGTGGTATTAAAAGAGATAGCTATCCTTAGTTACTGAGCTAAAAATCAAACTTTATCTTTCTGTTCTTTTGAAAAGATTTGCACTCATTCTTCTGTTACAAAAGCCAAGTGCACAGCATGCTCTGAATTTCTCTAATGAACTCTATGTTTATATTATAATTTTCATTGGATAATTATAAATAAAAGTAGTTTTTCTATTTGAAACAGATTGGGTTGTGATAGTTAAAACTTTTAATAACAGTATCTATTTAACACATTTTTAAAAGTGTACAATATTAACATGAAAAATCGAATAGATTTGTTTTGAAGTTTTTCCACTGAGTTAACATTATGGACTTTTAACAAATGCGCTAATTAGATAGATTATTTCATGGGAATATTGCCTAAATTAAAACAAAGAAAAATGTTTGATATACTCACTAATCCTTCAGGGGAGATGTGCCATAGTTTTATAAAACCTTAGATTTTCCTGGTCTCTGTTGCTTCCTCACTGAGTATTCTCTGCTATTCATTTTCTTTTAAGTAAAAATGACAGAACTTATAGAGCTGATAGAGATGTAAGAGTCAGATCCTGAAAAGATAATGACTATAAATGAGATGTTTAGTGTGCTCTAAACTTGAAGTGACTTCCTAGGAAAAAGCATAAAATGTGAACATTTTTTGTCCTGCATAATGTCCGCTATGGAATATGTAGGTGTACTAGGAATATTGCCAAATTTCATTGTAAATTTTATTTTTCATAGAATAAATTAGTGCAATTAAAATTTTATTAACATGGATGTAGAAAAATATAAACTATCTCAACATTGTTTTGCTTTACTTGGTGATAAATGAGAAAGTTGTCAGCAAAGTGTAACAAGATGATAAGGGCTCAGGAACTATGTTATTTGAGGAATGGTTAATGGAGAGACTAGGGCTATATTATTTATTGAAATATGGAATTGCAAGGAATTTTCAGTTATCTTCAAAAATTAGAAAAGCATAGCGCCTATTGTTCCAGGAGACAAGGACAAATTGATAAACATTTCAAGAAGAAAGGATTTAACACCATCCTTATAAAGAAAACTTTCTCACAGCACATGGCTGCACTTTTTCACAATAATGAAAGCAGCTACCACAGGAATGTGGTAAATTGGTCCATGAAGGTTTAATATTTGAAGAACGAGGGTACAACCATCTGCCTTTCTTAATCTACTCAGGCTGCAATAGCAGAGTACTGTAAACTGGGAGGTTTTAAGAGTTCTGGAGACAGGGAATCCAAGATGAAGGTGCTGGCTGATTCGACGTCTGGTTGCAGCCTTGGTTCCTGGTTCATAGATAGTGCCTTCTTGCTGTGTCCTTACATAGAAAGTGGGTAGCCAGCTCTCTGGGGGCACTAATCTCATGATGTAATCATCTCCCAAAGGCTGCACCTCCCAATACCATCTAATTGTTGATTAGGTCTAAAAACATTTTGGATTTAGGTAAGATTAGTGGACCATGGTGAGAGATTAGATCTCACAACTTCTAAAGATCCTTTCTAGCCTTACAATTGGTATGTTTGTTTGTTTGTTTGTTTATTTACTGGGTGTTACTCAGGACTGTACTCAGAGCCATCACACTGAGCAACATCTGCAGCCCATTTTTTGTATTATTCATTTTTGAGACAGGGGCTTGCTAAGTCAATAAATTGTCTGGGCTGGGCTCAAACTTGCAGTCCTCCTGCCATAGTCTCCCAGAATCTGTGATTACAGGTCTATGCCAGCAGGCCCGGTTTACAATCTGTTCATGTACACTTAATACATCTTTGCAGAATTTTTGAGGCTTTGGACAAATCAAATCTCTTTGGAGGAACAGAGTTTATACTTCAATTATAGTTGAAGTTCTAATGTACAATATCTTGCCAAATCTTCACTTTTGTGGTATGTCAGATGAGTAGAACATCCCTATTTTCATTAACCTACTTGGGAGAAAAAGAGACTCACCTGAATTCTTCAAGAAACAGATTTATTGTGAAAAAGACAAAAATCATTTCAATGTAGCAAGTCCTGATGTCAGCCTAAAAGTTACACCACAATCTCAGGGAAACAAAATGCTCTGAAATTTTAGAAAACTGTTCTCATGAATATCTTAGTAGACTTTTCATTCTTAGAAATTTTCCTCTATCTGTGAGGTTTTGGTTAGTCTCTTTGATTCATGTTCACTTTGTGTCTTTTGACTATGGCCACCATTGCTTTGCATCATCAGACTTGATCCAAAGTATCAAGTGAATTGCTCTTTCCTTATTTTGCTAGTGCTTTCTCACCAGATCTCCTTACAGAGAGCTGGTCAACTTGTGGCGCAGACTGTCTGCACCAAAGGCCAACACAGGCCAGTCATCAAGACCATGGCAGGAACCGAATGAATCTCATCTCTTACAGAGAAGCTCTGCAAATGGCAATTTTATGGAGATGGGGCTGCTGGGAGAAGTCTGTACCCTGTACTGAAATATTGCTATCATGTCTCATCTTTTTTGTTGAATGTTATACTCAATTAAGAAGAGTAAGAGGGCTGGTTGATGATGTTCTACTCTTGACATCTAACAAGTTATCTTGCAGGTATCATGCACATGCGTTAAATAGGTTTAGAATGAATATAAGGCCACTTAAATAATAAGTCCTACAGGGTTTGATCAAGTTGAGTAAACTTGATTACGACTGCCTACTTTTGTGAAGGACTAAGTAGACTAGATTATCTAAATTCTGACTATATTTCCACATTCAAATTTAGATTCAACTTAGGCTGATTATTAAGTAGAATATTGAATTTATCTTTTGGTTCATACTTTTTTTTATGCCAAGAAGGATTAAAATAGATTACAAAGCTTAATAAAATATAACAAAATAACATACATTTAAAGTGCGGCTACAGAAAAAAAATAGACTGGTGAAAAGGGGAAACCAGATTGGAAATGAAAACAGGAGAAAGATGCAAAATGTAGAATCATAAGGTTGTTTCTAAACATTGTGGGAAAACCTTTCGAGTCAGATTAGACCCAATACTATGTGATATGGACAAAAACATTTGCCAGTATAAAATAAAACAGCTCTCACAATGTAGAGCAGACTTTTTAAAGCAAGAAGCATATATGTAATCATCTTAATAAACATCCTTACTATGGATGCAGGACAAGTTTCAGATCTTTCTTTGTTCACTCAAGGTGGTTTTACATGCATTATATTTACAGTGGCACTTTGAAGATTCATTTAACAAATATTTGTTCAGCATGTATTATGTTTATGCCACTATTCTAGATGCTGGAATATAGATTATTCTATAAACAGATAATTAAATAAGACAGATAAGATGCTTGCTCCAAAGGAATTAGATTCTGCTGGAATGAAACAATCAATAAACAAGCAAACAAATATGTGAATAAGACCATTTCAGATTATATTAAAATCTATGATGGAAAGACAAAAAAAGCGAAGTAATGTGTTAGGTAATTCCTGGTATTGATAGTGGCTAAAGTTGCTTGCAGATTGGGTAGTCTGTAAATACATTATGGAGTAGATGATATTTGAGCTGAGAAAAACCCATCCATGCCAACACTCCAAAGAGAGGGAATTTATAAGTGCAAAGAGCCTAGTTCAGCAATGAAATTCCGGGAACTGAAAATACTCTGTGGTTGGAGCACAGTAAATGATCAGGACAGAGAGGTAAATAGGAATAAAGGATTTGGATTTTATTTTTAATGTACTGGCAAACTCTTGAATGGTTTACGTGGGGTAGAAAATAGATCTAATTTACGTTTTTGAAATTTTTATGCTAGCTGCTGTATCAAAAATGGAAGCCGAGAAAGGAGGCAGTCATAGCAAATACAGAAGCACAAAAACTAGCTAAGAAGATATTGTGGGAAGCCACATATGATATAATGCTAATACTACCCGGATAAAGGTGGAGAAGGAGGAGTCCATGATCTGGAGGTGTATATAGAAGTGCCATAAACAGGTTTCTATATTCCTCACCTTATACCCGAGAGAACTAATTTTCATAGGCTGTGGTTTTTGGGATGATATTCCCAAAGCTCCAGAAACAAAAGCAAAAAACAGGCAAACAGAATTATAGTATATCAAATTTAGAAGCTTCTCCATAGCAAAGAAAGCAACAAAGTAAAGGGACAACTTGTGGAATAAGAAAATTTTTAGAAACTATACATCTGACAAGGGATTGATATCCAGAATATAAAGAACTAAAAAAAGCTAAAAAGAACAAAAAGAATTTAAAAATGGCTAAGTGATCTGAATATATATTTCTCAAAAGAATAAATATAAATGACCAATTAATATATGAAAAAATGCTCAATATTATTAGTCATCAGGGAAAGACAAAACCACAATGAGATATCATCTCACACTAGTTAGAATGGCTATTATCAAGAAAATAAAAGCACAAATAAAGAAATGCTGTTGAGGGTGTGAGAAATAAAGGAACGCTTTACACTGCTGGTGGGAATGTAAACCCTTATGAAGGGTTTACATTAGTACAACCCTTATGAAGAACGATGTAGAGGTTTCTCAAATCACTAAAATAGATCTGTCAGATGATCCAGCTAGCCTAGTGCTGGGTATATATCCAAAGGAAATGAACTCAATATATCAAGAAAATACGTGCATTCCTGTGTTTATTGCAGCACTGTTTACAGGAGCTCGAATAAAGAATCTTCCTAGATGCCCATCGATAGACGAATGAAGAAAATGTGGTATGTTGATATAAACACACAATAGTATATTAATTCAGTCGTAAGTAAGAATGAAATCCCACACAAAGCAGAAGAAACTGGAAGACAGTTTGTTAAATAGGCCAAACACAGAAAGACAAATATATCTCTCTCCTATGTGGAAGATACCAAAACAGATTAGCTGAATGTAGAATAATGATTGCTAGAGACTGGGATTCTGGGAGAGGGGTGAGGGAGGACGGGAATGAGGACTACAGCACATCAGAAGGAGGAAGTCCTAACGTTCTGCTGCACAGTGCAGTTGGCAGTTTTCAGTATTTCATGAGGAACTGCAGGAGAGGAGATCAAATGCTCTAAACTTAAAAATGCATAAGGAGAAGGGAAAAGTAAATACACTGTTTGGATCAATACATATTGTATATGTGTATTAAATATTATACTGCATCCCATAAATGTGTACAATTACTACATATTAATAAAAATTAGAAAAGAAAACTTAAGGTCGTAAAAACTGTTAAAAAGTAGTTAAAGGCATACAGCAAAGTTTAAATATCAACATGGAGGTTAAAAGGAGGTATAAATAACCACAGCAAAGATGACACTGAGATGAAATTTCCCATGGTGCCCTATAAATTTGGGCAATTTTAGTGTTTTTTGTATCAGCTAAAAATTTACATAAAGTATAAACAACATGGCTGAGAGAAAAATAAGTGACATGCGGGAATGAAAAAGTAGAATAGAAAGCATAAATAATAATATGGAAGAAGGAAGATTAAAGCATTGACAGTATAATGAAATACACACAAGATGAAAAGCAATAGCACCTTTTGAGTGTGCACTGGAGATAATGGTAATAAAAAGATATTTACTGTTCTTACATATTTATTAATACTGTTCAGGAAGAACTTCTTCCTACATTTGATAATCGCTTAAAACAATGATATTCTGTCTTACCCCAAGAAAGACTAAACTACTTATACAATGGAATCATAGAAGGGAAATTTTATTCATAAATGTTCAAATCCAATACTCTCCCTTCATAAATGTAAATTGCAGTAAGCTCTACATTCTTGCCCAAGAATGTACATGTTGGTTTTATGCATCTTTGTGCCTCTGCTTACCTGTAAAAATATTTCTTAGGATGATTTTTATGAGTTAACATATACAAAGCATTTGGGATGGTCTAGGGACTAATGGGCATTCAGCAGGATAACTTAGAACAATCTGAGTGATTTTCAAACTTCCCATTGATAGCTACTAGCAGCAGTTTAAACTATTCTCTTCCAACAGTGAATTCTTCTTTATCAATCCTGTAGAAGATCAAATTATTAAAAAGATACAGGACATGAGAAATGTGGCAGTATATGTAAAAATATTATCTCCTTTTTATGCGATACTAGGAATTGAACCCAGGGCCTTTGCACTGACTTACATCCTGTAGTGGTTAATTAATTAATTGTTGCCATGAGCATGAATGCCCAGCTGGATTGAGTCAGCGTGGTTCTGACTCAGCGTGGTTCAGCATGGAAGAGCTGCTTAAGGAGGCTTATTGACAGAAAGGGATAAAAAGTGAACAGGCAGGGAGGTTTTCCCTGATCTTCCTTGTGGCAGATTTTCCTTGCTATTGCTAAAGATGGCTGCTGCTGTCTTTGGAAGCGCTCTCGTGTTAGCCTTTGCTTTGGGCATAGTATCCTGGCTTTTGCCGAAGATTCTTTGGCTTCCAGCACCAGCCTTTCAGCCTTCCACCACAGACTCTGTCTCCTCTCGCCCTGGCCTTTGGCCTTTCAGGCACAGATCCTTCAATTTTCCATCGCAGACTCCTCGGCCTCCTGATACGGACTCGTACAGGACGTTGCCATGGGTTTCAGGCCTTCCGGTGGATTCTTTACATCTCTAGAACATGGACCGATGTCTTGCACTCTTTTACATCGGATGCTGTGGGCCAATATGATAAGCTAATCTCATAAATTTCTGTGTCCTGCATTAAATCTGATTCAGAGCATGTGCAGTCTTTTGGGGAGCTTGGCCCCAGCCCTGCAAGCTCTTGTAAGTACTGACTACAACACATTCCTAGCCCTTTTTAAATTTTATTTTTTAAAACAGAAACTACTAAGCCATTAAGTTGCCCAGGCTGAGTTAGAACTTGCAGTTCTCCTTACTCAGTCCCCCAGAGTGCTAGGATTGCAGATTTGCACCACCATACCTGGATTTGAAATATTATCTGGTGGAGGACTCTAGGTGTTCCCCCAGAACTTTTATACTATTCTCTGCATCTTTTAATGTTTTACAATAAGCATGATGTATGCTTTACCCTCAGAAATGGTATATTTCTTAATTGTAGTTAACAGTATATACATGCCTTAACAGCTTCATACTGTATGTTTTTTTTTTTTTTTTTTTTTTTTGTGGTACCGGGGATCGAACTCAGGCCCTTGTGCTTGCAAGGCAAGCACTCTAATCACTGAGCTAAATCCCCAGCCCAAGCTTCATACTGTAAAATAAAAATGATTGTATAACAAGAAGCCACAGAGAAATTATCAGTACAACTCTGGAATGAGAGTTTGGAAATGTTTCTTACTTCTTTCCACGTTGTCTCATGATAATGTGTAATATATTTTAACTGGAAAAAATAAATGCTACCCTTATAAGGCATTCTGAGACATCTTGCTCCCATTCAGTCATTTTCAAGTTTGTCTATCAAAGCTCTCTGCTCATCTTTTGAACTCTGGTAGTATTTTTTGCTTCTGTTAGTTACTCATGGTTATTGTCTTGAGTTGTATATTGTTATTTGGGTTAACTTTCTGATTTTTTTGTACTGGAATATTATTTCAATGGGTTTATATATAATTCCATATAATGCTTAATTTAAAACATCATAACTATGATCTGTTCAACACGTATTTCTTGTACTGAAAATCTTGTGACGTTCGTTAGCTAAAAGTACCATGACTTCTAACCCGATACGAGAATTCATGAAGATGCACATTTTTTCACAGGTGTCAGAATCTGAAAAAATAAAGTTATGGAAGAAAAGGCAATTTCTTTTTTCCCAGATACAAAATGTTAAGATACACAGAGGATTTCTTAAATGAATATAAACACTGAGTTAGTAATAAGAAGATCTGTGGTCTAATTCTGATTTTACTTCCAGAAAGCTTATCCCTTTTCAGAAGTACTATTTTTCACTTTTGGAAAAGTATGTGTTTTAGTTTGGATCCATGATCCTTTAAATTCTCCCTGCCTTGAATTATAGAGCGTAATCTATTTTGCGGGGGGTGGGGAAGAGTCTCATATTTTTCCTTCATGATGTTTCAATAGTTCACTACTTTTTATTGTTGAAGAGACTCCTTTCTAGGAATATACAAGATTTGTTTGTCCATTCCACCTATTAATGGACATTTGGGTTGTTTTTGGTTTGGGGCTAGTATAAAGAAAGATACTGAAAACAATCACGTACAAGTCTATGCTTTCATTACCTCCAGCAAATACCTAAAGCACTATGGCTGGGTCATTTGATAGGTGTTTGGTTAACTTCTTGAGAAAATGGCAAACAATGTTCCTCAATGTCTGCGCCATTTTACATTTCACCACCTTGGGACAGATCCTGCACATCTACACCAAACCTCTGGTCAGTCTATTTAATTTTAGCCATTCTAATATGTGTGTTTTGCTATTTCATCTTATGCAATTTGTCTCTCCTTAATAATACCTTTGAGTACCTTTTCACTGCTTACTTGTAATTTGTATATCTTCACTGGTGTGGTGTTTATTCAAATCTTTGGCCAGTTTTTTTTTAAAGGTTTATTTAGTTGGTACTTAATTTTATGAAATTCTTGGGGTATTCTGGATGTAAATTTTTCAGAACATGATTTGTAAAGACTTTTTCTTCCTTTCATTTCTATTGTCATTTCACTATTTCAATAGTTTCTTTCAGAAAGGTTTTTATGAAGTTCAGTTTTTCATATTTTTCTTTTATGGATTGTGCTATGCCTAAAAATATTTTTGTAACACAAGGTCACAGGATTTCCTCCCATGTTTTCTTGCAATTCCTAATGATGACTGTACTTTTATCTGTTTCCCCCTTGCAGCTCCATCAGGTTTTGTGTCATGAATGTTAGAACACTGTTTTAAATATATAAACATTTGAGGCAGTTGTATTAAATTGTGCATTTAAAAAAAGGCAAATCTGGAAATCTCTGCCTTTTAGCTAGAATTTTAAGCTTATAACATTTCATGAGATCATTTGTGTGGCTAGGATTAAAACTACCTTTTTGTAATTAATATTCTTTTGTTCTGTTTTTTCTTTTTGCTTTCTTTCTCTGCCTTCTTTGAATTAAGAATTTATACAATTTGATTATTCTTTCTTATCTCTTCTGATGGTTTATTAGCCTTAAGCACTATGTTAAGGTTTGGTTATTATTTTAGGTTTATAATACATACATTTAAATTAGTACAGTCTACCTTCAAGAGACCACATACCTACTCACACGTGATGTAGAACCTACCACAGCTTACTTCCCTTTCTCCTCTCCAGAACTTCATTATTTTTATGTTTATTTTTGCACGATCTATAATGTCTATGCTACATTGCTACTATTTTGTTTAAATAATTTATTATTGCATAAACAGATTTAAATAATGAAAGAAAAAACCCGATACATTTACCCCTATCATTATCATTTCCAGTGTTCTTTTTTCTTTATGTAGATTCATACTTACAAGTAATTTCATTTTCCTTCCACCTTATAAAATTCTTTTAACATTTTCTCAGCCTTCCTGTTATGAATTCTTTCATCTTTTATGTTTCTGAAAAAGTCTTATTCACTTTCATTTTGAGAAACAGTTTTGTTGGTTATAGAACTTTAAGCTGCTCTGTTTTTTTCTTCCAGTGCTTTAAAGATAAAATACAGTAGCTCTGCCGTATTCTCACTGACCTTGTTCCTGTTATGAAACAGAATGCCGGCTTTTGGGGAGCTAATTGGATGTTTTGTCTTATAGTATTTATAGATTTGGAAACTTTGCTTCTTCAAATATTTTTTATCCATCATTCCTGCTTTCTTTTCCCAAAGAATATAATTATACATATTTTAGACTGCTTTGTCTCACAGGTATGAAATGCTGTTTTCATTTGAATAGTTCCTATTGCTGTGTTTTCAAATATACTGTCTTTCCAGTGCTTGATCTTCAGTTAATAATCTCAATGTATTTTTCACCTTAAATATTTCATTTTTCATCTCTGGATGTTCAATTTGGGCTTTTTATCTTTCATGTCTCCATTTTACCTTTTATTGTTTTCTCCATTTTTTAAAAATTACAGTAATTGTTTGAATAGCCTTGTCTACTAGTTCTGCAAAACTTTTGAGTTGTGTGTTGGTTTCATTTGATTACTTTTTCACCTTAGCCTTGATCATATTTTTCTGCTTCTTTGAAAATTGGGTAATTTTTATGTGACATCAAAAGTTTTAGGTTTTGTATTTTTGTGGTTCTGAATAATTTCATAATTTCTGAAATAGTTCATAGGGTTGTTCTAAAATGCCGTTACTTGGGAAAAGTTTGATCATTTCAAGTCTTACTCTTAAGATTTGTTAGGACCAGCAGAGCATTTGATGTAACCCAGTTGTTCACCACTTCCGAGGTAAGCCCTCTCCCCAGTGATAAGTGAGTTATGAAACTTTCCAGTCTGGTTTCAGCAAGCCAATGTTGTTCTTGGCCTTGTGTAAGTAGACAGGAATTTTTCCTCCAATGCTTCTGGGTGGTTCTTTTCCTGGGTCAGGTTGGTTTCTCATGAGCAAACCCTCCCATGAGCAGTGAAGAATACTCAGGGTACTGAGGGGGATGCAAATCTCTAGTGCTCTTCCAATATCAGAGGCTGACAAACTGCAGTGTACAGGGTCAGATAGTGAATATCGTAGGCTTTGCAGCTGCATAGAAACTGTCACATCCTTTTCTCACTTTTTGCTTCCTTATGGTCTTTACAAGGACACAGGGTGTAGGTTGGCTCTGACCCTCGGATGTAGCTTGCCAGCTTCCCTCTCAGGGCTTCCTTTTCCCTCTCTGCCCTGTGAATGCTCCACAGACTCAGATTCTTTTCTTGTCTGTCAGGAGCCTGGGTGCTGCCTCACACTCTGCTGTAGCCTGGAAATGCTCTGAAATCAGGCAGGAAGACAGAGCTCTTCTCATCTGTGTCCTGTATCTCAGTGCTTCTGTTCTGGATTGCCTAATATCCAATGTCTAAAAATTATTGTTTTGTACATTTTGCCCCCACCATTTTTCAGTTGTTTCAAGATGGAAAATAAATCTGGTCCTTAGTACTTTACCGTTACTGGAAATAAAGTTCCAACATGAATTTAAAATGCCCTTTTTTTCCAAGTTTTTCTTGCTAATATTTCTTCTATAAATGGGTCTCAACAGTCAAAATCCATAAATATCTGAGTACTCCTGTAACACTTATATCAAACTACAAGTTTGGATTTGAAACAAGTCTCATTAGTTTTCTTTTTCATTTAAAAATATATGTATTTATTTATATGAGTACATGCTTGCAGTACATAATGTTTACATTCCTTGTGTGGAGTTGGTACTTGTACATCACACATCTTAATTCCTTTTTACCCTTTTCCTCCTCTCTCTTCTCTCCCTCCATCTCTTGATTCCCTTCCAGTTTGATTTGGTTTTTATTTTTGTGTTTTCCCTACTATGTATCTTCTCGTTTTATTTTTGAAATTTACTTTGTCTTTCACAGGACATTTTTAGTTCTACTCTTACCAGAGTTAGCTTACTGAGATGGCAGATGTTAAAACAAACAACAAATGAAAACTAGAATGAGATAAAGGGAAAAGGAAGGTGGGAAAGACAGGAGGAGAAAAGGAAAAAGAATTATACTTTTTTTCTCAATTTTTGTTTTAGTTACTTTTCTCTTGTTGTTGGGACAGAATACCCGACACTCAAAGTTAGGGGAAGAAAGGTTTATTTAGCTCACAGTTTGTAGAGGTTTCAGTCTATAGTCTGCTGGGTCCGAGGCAGGGTGGCATGGCAGAGGGCAGCAAAGTAAAGTGAGGAATCCAAGGAATGTATGCAAATAAGCAATGCAAACAAGCAGCTAATTAGCTTCTTCCTGTATCTTATCTAGGCTACCTGCCTTTAGGGCGAGTAGCACTCCCACCCTTAATTTTAGTTTCACATCCTTGATCCCAGCAGAACCATGCCAAACCGATCAGTGGATCAATTTAGTAATCACACACTCTAGATCCAGCTATCTCTTACCACATGAGGCTTTGGGGGACATCTAGACACAAACCATAACAATTTTTCAACAATACTGTTTTATTGGCTTCTTCAGTCTTGTGTTGCTGCTGAGAATTCAGATGCTGATTTGGTTTGCTTCCATATCATCTACTTATAATGAATTTTTGCAAGTTTTAAAATGGAAGTAGGATACAGAGAAGAGAGGTTGATCAATAACTAGTAAGTTACAGCTAAAAAAGAGTAAGAAGTATTATGTGGTATTGCATAGTAGAGTGACCATAGCTAACAATAATTAACTATACATTTCAAAAGATTAGAAGAAAGGGTTTTTAATGGTCTAGTCATAAAGGAATGATAAATGTTTGAGAAGATATTTTTAAGATGATTTAAACATTATCTAATTTATATAAGTATCAAAATATCACATAGTACCCATAAATATGTATCATTTTTGTTTTTATGTATTAAACAATTAAATAAAAATATTTGAAAATTGTGCTTCCCTTTATCTTGATGTTCTGAAACATTACTGTGCTGTTTCTAGATGTGTTTTTCTTCACTAAGCACATATTAAAGAATGTCTTCCTGCTTTTCCTCAGTTCTACAGCACTTTTAGGAGTTTTTCTCCTCCTAAAACTCCCATCATAGACATTCCAGGTTCATCTTGGTTGCTGTTTTGGACTAAACATGTCTTTGCTGCTATGTTTCACGTGCTTTTCTAGTTTAGAAACTTGCTCTTCTGTTTTTTCAGTATGATATCCAGCAACCCACTGATATCGTAATTGTAAATTTTTTGTTTTTTCTATTAAAAATCTCTCACTTTAAGAGTAGTGGCTTGCATTTTTTGTGTATGACAATTCTCTGGACCCTCTCTACATTAATTTTACTTGTTTATCAACTATTTATAATTGGAGTTTCTATGTTCTTTGTCATGATGTCCGCCTTATTAATATGGCCTGATTTTTTATTATGTGCTCATCTGTAATGGATATTTCCTATTAGATGATTTGTTGCAGATATGCAAATTACTTAGGAGTCTTTCTGTAACTTGCACTATGACCTGACTTGAGAGAGAGGTTTGTAACGAGGTCTTGTGCTAGTGGAACATCCACTCCTCTGGGTCTGACTGCTCTGGAGTATTCCTGCTCTCACATATTTCATTTTTTCCACTTGAGTACAGCTACTTCCATGATTGGGACTGGGAAGAAGAGAGATTTGTGAAGGTTGCCTTTCTTTGATGAAATTTCCATGTTATTTTAATTTATTTTTAGCATTCATCATTTCTGAGCATGGAATATTATGTGTAATATTATGTGTATTATCAGTTGTTCATACATTTTAAAATATAGGACCCTTCTTCACATTTGTCCTTTCTGTCTTCTAGAGGTTCCCCTTGCTAAGCAGCATTATGAGTGGGTGTACACATATTTTAATGAATTATCCATCATGTCAGAGGGTTTGGCATGGATCTAAAAGGAGGCAGTGCTTATGATCAGTCTACTATGCGGAACTAGAAAAGCATTTTATTAGGGTATGATTTCCAAACTCTATTTTTCCTTGTGAATTTCATGAAAATTTTTCTATAACATTTGCTTTATACATCAGTAGCCCAAGTATTGCAGTAAGCATCTGGATAATGTGGAGATCTGTATTTCTCCATTTTTGCATTGCTATGATCAAATACTGCAGGATAAATACTTATGAAGAAGAAAAGACTATTTAGGTCCTTGTTCTGGAGGCTCAAGGGGATAATACTGGCACTGGTTTGGCTCTAGCAAGGATATTACAATGATGGCAGCATGGTAGGAGTGTATGTGAGAGGAGAGATCACAGCAGCCAGATTTGCAGCTCAGGCCCTGATTTTTGTATACATTTTATGTATAAGAAATATATGTATATATTTTATATATATATGGCTGTGGGTGTCTGTATGAGATATATATATTTCATATATGTAGGACTGTAGATGTATAAGAAAATACATGTTTCATATTTATATATGTATATATATATACATATATATATATATATATATACATATATATATATGACTGTAGATGTAGCTGAATGTAAATGCAAAGGTCCCAGGTTCAGTCTCTGGTACCACACTGCATGTGTGTGCACATACATGCACACAAATCAGTTTGCTTTGTGAACTGTGAACTGAGAAATACCTGGGATGTTGTAATTGAGCAGCTGAGTATATGATGTTGTATTTCAATGGAGAATTTTGGGTTCTTTCTTCTGACTCCTTCAGATTCTTCTCATCTTTCCATGCTTCAGATTTGTTGTTTTTTTCACATCTTTCTCTGGCCTTCTTCCCTTTTCATGTGACAGATTATCTCAGGGTTATAGTATTAATTCCTAGGTTCTGCTTGCCATCTGTTTGCTAATGGCCTTTTTATCTTTGATTCAGTCATCTCTCATAAATATATAGGTGTAAATATTTAACTTCATTCTTGGCTTTTTTGTGTATATGTTTTTATGTACCTAAAACCCCATGTAGCCGATGAAGAGCCAGCCAATCACTAAGAAAGCTGGGACTAATTATCACCTGATCTTTGCCTTCCCTCTCCAAATACAACCAATGACATAGTCCTGTTGAACAGAATGTTTTTAATTTCTCCATTTGCATATTTATAAACATCGGCTTCACGGAGATAGTTTAGTTCTATAGTCTAGAATGGAGTAGAACCCACATGTGGGTGTCAAATGGTTCAAATTGTGGAGTTGCATAGTCAGAAAGCCATACATACTGTGATGTTGGGAAATGAGGAGCTGGGAAGTGTGATGGTTCAGTTAACATATTAGGGTGGTTGTTCTAGTATCAGGTAGCTAAACAGACAGGAGAAGCAAGGAGCAGAGGAATTTCAGAACGGGAACTCTGACACTACTTTTTTAAAGTCATTATAAAATGAAATTGTACAAAGTATAGGCTGTTCATATATTTTTGTTTTCAAACATATTTACATTTTCTTCCTTAACACCTCACTGAAGAATCAATTTGAAGGGGATCAGAGATACAAAAGACTCCCTCAAGCAGGCAGAACATGGATCCCTTACAGCTTCTCACTAAGGCTCGAAGTCCTGTGTCATTTGAAATTTTCATCGTGAGAAAGCCTCTTATTGTAAATCCAGAAAATTAACCTTCCTGATATCAAGCCTGTTATCTGTGTTAGAAGGTGTGATGTGACTCTCTCCCACACATAAACATAAGCTTTCACACCTTTAATTATCCTTTATTCTTAGAATGTTTGTTTCTTGCAATGTAGGTTGTTAAACTATTTTCAAAATCATATATTTTACATAAAAACATTTTCTGAATACTGTGACACTGGCGTATCTTTCATGATGGGTGACCATGGCTAGTGTGGGCAGCACAAGGGTAAATCGAATCTATTTCTATTCAAGGGCAGCCTTAAAGTGAAGAATGCGTTGCGGAGGGATAACCGTGACAGAGGAGAAAATCCTGCTCTAGTGACTGTGGGAGCGTTTGGGGCTCCATATATCTGTGAACGCCGTGGAGCAGCAGCTGAGAGGGCTGCCTTTTTTATTTTTCTAAATGTTCTCTGAGATGGGCCCTACTGAGTCACACTAGGTGTCTGTGTGCGGTCATTAGCCTATTTGTAGAATGGATTGAAATCTAGTAGAAAACCAAATAGTGAGGATATAGTAGTTCCATGTTAGTGGCAATTGTGGTTTTCCAAATAAAGACTGAGAGAAATGGAGTTTTAAATAACATTTCTGAAGATGGGGCCCCTACATTGTTGTGTGTGGCATAGGGAAGAAAGCTGTCACTGTAGTAGATTCAGAGTTCAGGGATGGGAACACGGAGAGGAGTTGGAGAAAGGTAGCTTTTTAATATTTGAGATATTTGAGATCCTCTGTGAGCTGACTTCAACTTGGCCCCATTATTACTAGTTATCAGAAGATATTAAAGCAACTCTCTCCTCCTTTGGGGGACATCAAAAACTGACTAAAGAACAGAAGTCTCTCACCTAAGAATCTATGATATGACTCTTAAATCATCCCTTATCTTTCCTCCCTCCTCATAGCTAGTTCTGAATCAACCTGTCATAATTTCGAGTGAAACGCTTGCTTTGGCCAACACGAGAACCTCTTCTTCTTCTTCTTCGTCGTCGTCGTCTTCTTCTTCCTCTTCCTCCACCTCTTCCTCCTCCTATTCCTCTTCTTCTTCCTCTTCTTCCTCTTCTTCCTCTTCTTCTTTCTCTTATTCCTCTTCCTCTTCTTCTTCCTCTTATTCCTCTTCCTCTTCTTCCTCTTCCTCTTCTTCTTCCTCTTCTTCTTCCTCTTATTCCTCTTCCTCTTCCTCTTCCTCTTCTTCCTCTTCCTCTTCTTCTTCCTCTTCTTCTTCCTCTTCCTCTTCTTCTTCCTCTTCTTCTTCTTCCTCTTCTTCCTCTTCCTCTTCTTCTTCCTCTTCTTCCTCTTCTTCCTCTTCCTCTTCTTCCTCTTCTTCTTCCTCTTCTTCCTCTTCTTCTTCCTCTTCTTCTTCCTCTTCTTCTTCCTCTTCTTCCTCTTCCTCTTCTTCTTCCTCTTCTTCCTCTTCTTCTTCCTCTTCTTCTTCCTCTTCTTCCTCTTCTTCCTCTTCCTCTTCTTCTTCTTCCTTTTTTAACCAAGAACATATAGATTGTATACATAACGGTCATAATCAACATGGTTATTTTGTACCTGTACATGGTATATTTTGGTTTCCCCCCTTCCATTCCCCCACCCTTCCCTATTTGCAACAGGTTTATTTACATTTTTCCATTTTTTCCCCTTTCATCTTACTTTTCTTTTAATCTTCCTGCTTTTCCCCCTTTTCTCTATCTAGTTCTCCTCTCTTTTGAATACTATCTTTTTTTTTTTACATAATATCTATTATACTCCTTTGTCCTTATTTACACTTATGGTTTCTCATATCAGAGAAACAATTTGATGTGTACTGATAAGTGTCTGATTTATTTCACTTAATAGTATATTCTCAAAGTACATCCATTTACCTACAAATGTCTCTAGTTTGTCCTTTTTAATGGCAGAGTGGTACTCTATTATGTAGAAAAACCACATCTTCTTTAGCTGTTCATCAGTTGTTGGGCATTTAGGTTGTTTCAAAGACTTAGCTATTACAAATTGTGCTGCTATGAACATGGTTGTGCATATATCACTGTGGTATGATGGTTTTAATTCTTCTGGGAAGATACCCAGCAGAGGAATAGCTGGGTCAAATGGAATCTCTAGTTGTAGTTTTCTGAGGAATCTCCACACTGATTTCCACAGTGGTTGGACCAGTCTGCATTCCCACCAACAGTGGAGGAGGGTTCCTTTTTCCCCTCATCCCCACCAGCACTTGTTATTGGTTGATTTCTTGATAATAGCTGTTCTTTCTGGAGTGAGAGGGTATCTTAGTATTGTTTTGATCTGCATCTCTCCAATGACCAGTGTTGTTGAACATTTTTTCATGTATTCATTTGCTATTTTTATTTCTTCATCTGAGAAATGCTTTTTCATTTCAGATGCCCATTTTTGGATAAGGTCTTTAAATTTGGGTTTTTTTTTTTGAGTTCTTTGTATATTCTAGATGTTAGACCTTTGTCTGAAGGACAGCTGGCAATTTTTTTTTCCCAGTCTGTGCTTTTTTGCCCCACTCTACTAGTAATTTCTTTTACTGTGGTCCCAAGCATTGATTGTTTGTATTGTTTCCCATGCAGTCTGGGTTCTGTTCATAAAAATTTTTCCAATCCCTATGTCTTCGAGAGTTCTCCCTATTTTATTCTCCAGTAGATTTAGTGTTTCTGTTTTAATGTTTAGATCTTTGATCTACTTTTATTTTAGCTTAGTACATGGTGAGAGACAGGTATCTAGTTTTAGTTTTTGGCATATGGGTAAGCCAGTTTTTCCAGCACCATTTATTAAACAGGCTATCTTTCTTCCAGTGAGGGTGTTTGGCTCCTTTGTTGAAGATGAGGAATTTGAGTGTGTTTGGAGTTGTTTCTGCATCTTCTAGCCTGTTCTATTGGTCCTCAGGTCTGTCTTTGTGCCAATACCATGCTGCTTTTATCACAGAAGCTTTATAGTATAATTTCAAGATGGGGACTGTGATGCCCCCTGCCTTATTCCTGTTGCCCAGAGAATTGCATCAAAAAAAAAATGAAATACTTAGGAATCTATCTAAAAAACAAGTAAAAGATCTTTTCATTAAAAACTACAGTACTCTAAAAAAGGAAATTGAAAGGGGATTTCAGACAGTGGAAAGATATCCCATGCTCATGGGTAGGAAGAACCAACATAGTGAAAATGGCCATACTTCCTAAATTACTATACAGATTTAATGCAATTCCAATCAAAATACCAATAACATACTTCACAGAATTAGAAAAGGCAATCATGAAATTTATCTGGAACCTGAAGAGACCAAGAATATTAAAAACAATTTTTTTTAATAGCCTATGCCATTGCAGTTAAAATGGTAACAATATGGGATTGGGGATTTAGCTCAAGTAGTAGAATGCTTGCCCAGAAAGTACAAGGCCCTGAGTTCAATCCCCAGCACTGCCTTCCCCTCCAAGTGGTAACACTACATGGTACGGTCATGCTGTAATCCAGTGTAATCCTATATTGAATATAACTAGAACCAATTTTTCTATTTTATAGTTCCTGAGCTATCTTGACCGTGATCACCAAGGTGAAGCATCCCAACTCTAAACAATACTTGCTCAGAAATTCTACCATTTCTAATTATTTATTATGGGAAGTTTTCCACAGTTTCAACAAAAGTAGAGAGAATGATATAATGAACTCCAAATACCCATTACTTAGCTTATTCTATTCTTAACACATTAAGAACTATTTTTAATATATGATGAATGTTGTTTCTACTTATTTTTGAATATTTGTGGTTTCTCTGTGATGAGCTGATATTTAGCCAAATGTACTTTTCCTTCTTTATGCTCAGTTAGTGAGCAAATTGCTTATTGAAAATGTACAGTTTGATGTATATGATTTTCCTGGAGGAATTTGGAGACTAGCATGTGCTTCTTTTGTAGTTACTAGGTGAACTTTCTAATTATCTTTCTTTCATTTGCTCACTCTGTTGCCCACTTATTTGATCACTCACTTATGTCTTTTTTAGTTCTAGGGAATAATTGATGCAGTTCATATTCACATTTTTATTATAACAATCGTAAAATTTACAAATACAATGCCAGCCTTTGAGTTTAGGGTTTTTCCCAGTAAAAGCTCCCACCCCACAAGAATAAGCACAGTGGTATCAATGTAATTAATATTCAGAAAATATTTTTAAAATGACCTGTGAGTGAACAAGTGCACGGTTACAAAGTAGAATAGTAAAATAACTTGAAATGTTTAGATTTCCATTTGAAACAAACTTTAGGTAGTAGAATGGATTAAAATATCTATCCAATGAAAAGATTCTTAGACTCAGACAATTGACACCTTCAAGAGTTGACATCAACTACTTATTCATATCTTACCTGTTTTCGTATATGAAAATTAAAAGAAAAGTAGGCTCTAATGACAATATTCTTCTTGTAGTTCTCACAAAGTAGAACTATAGCCTACTTATGTGATTTACGTGACTTTTTTAGTATTGTTCTTTCCTCACACCATAATTTATTCCAATTATAAATTACTATAATATTTGAAAATATCATAAAGATTTTCTGTAGCTGCATTCCACTGTCTATTACCACCATATTCTTAAAACATGATCTAAAGAAATCTTTCCATAGAACAAAATTCTAAAATGTTTTCATTTGATGCTACATGTACCACTAGTTTTGTATATGAGCAGAAATTGGCTCAATTACTTTTAAGCACATCCTAAAAAGATGTGCTTTTGATGGAATAGTGCCATCTGGTTCTGAGCTGCAATACCAGAGTCATAGTAATTAACTTGATAAAGATAAAAGTAGTTATAACCTTGATATGGTTAAGGTACAAAGGGCAAAGCAGGATTCTGAATAATGTCCTCTTTTGGCAGGGTTAGCAGTGACATAGTCGTAGTGCCTGGGCCTTGAGAGGGAGCCACACAACAGAGCCTCTGCCTTCATCTACAGTTTAGCCCACAGTTGCTGGAGTAGGCATTCCTCTTTAGGGTCTTGCCCTCAGGTCTGTTCATGACTTGTTGTTTTGCCCCTTGTCTTTGCCCTGGGGAGGGAGGTTTGACTGCAGAACACTCAGAGCTACAGACCTCATGCGAAGCCATTTCTCCCAGGCAGGCTCTGAGTGAAAATCAACATGTGATAGCACCTGTGAAATAATTGCTATGCTTACATGTTTTTCATAATTGTCCCACACAGGTCTAATGCTTCTGATGCAGTCCTCCACCCCAATCTCTTGTACTCCTTTTGTAATTCACAGAAGATTGAACTACAGCCTATTTGGGGGACTTCTTTAGTATTTAGTCATCTTTTATATAGAGAGAAACCCAGATCCATCAACATTGCATTGGCTGTCTCAAGCAGCTGCCTTCTGCGTAGCTACTAACACCTGACTTAGTCCAGGATCCCATCCCAGCCCTGGCAGCAATACTGTCCTTAAGCCTCTCTTTCCCAGCTCTGACTTGGACTTTCCCCTCATTCCCACAGACAGCTGCCCCCCCCAGCCTACTTAGGACATGGTGTCAGCACAGCTTTACTGGCAGCAACCAAAGCGTAGTCACAGGACTATTTCCATGCTGGTTTCTTAGGTTGCTCCTTTGAGAGCAGAGATTTTGTTTATGTTTATAATGACATCCCTGAAATAATACAATTGAAAATGAAAAGAGCACCTTTCCTGTGCCAGGCTGTTATAGGGAATGCTTTCATGCCCATCACATCCTCTCGCTGTATCCTATATGCCCAGAAAGAAACTTACACTTTCCTGACCAGTGAGCATTGTGTGCTGTACCTTTCTTTTCTGTTTTTCTTTTTATGCATGTCTCCACTTCTGATAAGAAGCCATCACTGGAAAACTTTTACTAAACTTAAAAGTTTAGACAAATACATGAAAAATTAGAGGTATTTGGGCTTCTAGAAATGCTGGAACTTATCCTGAAGAATTCTCTGGTGGAGACTGGACACCAGAAATGAGTACATTTAGAGGCTTGTCGATTGAGGCTGCTCATGTGACAGAAGCCTGGATGATTGCAATCTGACTAAGTGTCCTGAGTTTAGGGAAATCTAAGGACACATATAACCCTAAGTGTTTGAAACAAAGGCATTTTAATGTAGTGACCAAATTTCACTCTTGAAATATGCATAAAGAAAACAAAATGTAGTGAGGAGGGAACTCAAATTAGCAATAGGAGGAAAAGTCTTAGCAGAGTTCCAGGGCTGATGTCGAGTTCATCTTTCTGGTAGAAGCTGAGCTGGAGCCATGGAAGAGAGATGATTACTGCCAGAGATGCTGACCAAGGGGGAGAGAGAGAGAGAGAGAAAGAAAGGGAGCTGGGGAGATGGTGAGACAGGAAGAGGGAGAAAGAAAGAAATTAGGAGATGAAAGAAGATGAAATGGAGTAGGGGATAAGGAATGGAAGAAGAGCTAGAGCAGGTCTCATTCTCTTCTGACCCACAAGTGATGCCCTTCTTTGGGGGAACTCAGCCATAAGCAACCTTGCCGGGCCCAGGAAATCCAGTTGCATGGCCAGCACCTTTGTGAGGTGGAAGAGAGCGAGCAAAGGATCTCAGAACACAGAGGTCACGGGGCAGCACACGTGGTGAAGAGGGACTTTAGGAAACCAAACCTGCTTAAATCGAAGGGATGTCAGTCACTTGGTCAACCATCAAAAGTTCTTTAATAACATATCTCATGATTCTCAAGGGTTAGTTTAGTGTGTTATAGGTGTGGATTGGAACTGTTGTCCTACAATTCATAATTGCATTTTCAAAATACTGTGTAAAAAACGGCATCCATGTGACTTAATGACAGAATTGTAAGAGCTCTTGGGCATCATTTCCTAGTAAAACAGTGGCAAATGCATTTTGCTCCTCTAGTTGTTTCTGTGAAATCCCTTTCCTGAGTGGCATTTGCAAGCATCTCCTTTGGTATAAGCAGGCATCATGCTTCCCATAGCAAACTGGGACATGGTCTTTGCTGTGTGAGAGCAAAGCAGGTGACGTGCCCGAGGTTGGGTACAGCAAGGGCTGCGGCTGCCATTCAGAGTCCTCTTGCACTGGAGGGATCTGAGGATTAGAGAAGTAAAATGTTTTGATTAAGGTACTGTATGTACTATAAAACCTTGTGAGGTCTTATAGAATTGCAGCACTATGGAGATGGATGCATTCCAAACTCTAGAACTTGTTACTTTCTTTTTGACCACAGAAAAATTCTCTAATGTTTTGACTTGCAGTTTCCTTAAATATAAGAGCATAATAATAGCACTTACATCATAAATTTCTCAAAAGAATCGGTTGAGGTAATCTGTCTCATGGTCAGCACTCTAAAGAGCTGGATAGCATTTTAGGCATTGCAGCTCACATGCAGCTACTGCGCTTAAACCATCAGAGAAGGAAAGCTGACAGAGGCAGCGCGTAAAAAAATGACTGTACCCAGATGCTGATAGAATTGTACTTACAAAAGGAGTGCCAGACATGGGTCATAGTGCACTGTCCCTTAATCAAAATCATTTCTTATAATGCTTGGCAAAGGGGAAGGATTTAATAAATTTACTGAATGTTATTATTACATCATCATCATTACTGGTATTTTTATTTTATTGATGAATAAAGAAAACACTTTCTAAATTTAGCTTTTTAAAAAATTAAGCTTTCACTGGTTTTCCTGGCTATGTTCTGAGATTTCCTTATCCTCAATGCAGAGGGCTTTCCCCGGGCCGGGGTATCCCTCTTGGATCCTGGGACACATTCCGGGGATGGTAAATAGGCCTCCTCCTGAGGACAAAATGCTCATGATGGCTTTGGACGCTCTGCAAATCCCTAAGAACAGATCTCAGCACTTAGATCAGAGGTGCTGACTGTGCAAAGCGAAACTGCTGTTTGCCATTCTCATGTGAACAAGACCATCGGTTGTGTAGCCGGCAGAGAGAAGTGGCAACCCAGATCTGTCAGTGAGGAGCTGGAGCAGCAGTGTGGGAGTGTGTGGGCAGGATCAATGTGGGGCTCTCACTCTCCCAGGACTCTCACACAAGGCAGACTGGAAAACTGTGGACGAAGGCAAAAATGTGTAAGCATAATGTCTGGACAATACTTTAGGACAAAAAGAAGTTTCTGTAGTGTCTATCTCATGATACAGCATTTCTGATGTACAGCTATTCCAATTATAAAAGTAATAAGGTACAGAAGGAAGAGATAAAAGTCTGGCTCTCACAAGAAGAAATTAGGTTACAGACAACCTGAAGTTACACTGGGTGGCAAACCCATTCTCAGGCAGGGCTCTGGGACCAGGATCCTTTATTGGTCCCATGGTTTGATTTGTTGCTCTTAATTTTTAGGGCAATTATACTTACTAATGAGACCCCTAAAATAACCAGCACTGTAATCATGTCCACAGAATGAACGCACTTTTGATACCAGCACTGAGTCAACCTGAGACAGTTCACTGCCATGTTCAGCTAAGGGACCATTACAGAGGACGCAGAAAATTTCATCTCCCTAGAATTTAGCGCTTGAAAACTTTGTGAGGTTATAGTAATGAACATCAAGTTGTAAAATAATAATTAATTTTAAATGTAGCATGAAAATTTGTGGAGTAGTGAGGAAAGGTTCTGCTTGCTGCATAGTGCCAGGAGCGACGGCATAGTTCATATTCAATGGCTCTGTCTTTGCAAGGCTCAAGCCTTTTTTGCTTAAGAGCTATTCCCCCACCAAAGGACATGCATCTTTTGCAGCTGTAATATTGTGTTTCATTTTGACACATTGAGTAATACTTATTACTTATTTACATTTTCTTTTAGTCTGTTGATTTGATCTATTTAATACTTCTATGAAATGGGATCTAGAAATAAAGCTCAGTTTATAGCCTCTTCCCTATAGTAACAGACGAGTTTTGTAAAGGGCTATTTGAAAGATAGTAAATGTTTTAGGTGTTACAAGCCATATAGTCTGTGTCATAATGATTCAACTTTGCACTGGGGTGAGGAGGGGAGCAAGCACAGGCAATATGTAAAAGAATGGATGAGCATATGTTCTGATACAACTTCATTCACAAAATTAGGCTTTAGTGTGGATTTGATCTTCAGACTACAGTTTGCTTGTCATTGTTACAGTTCTTAAAATTCTGTGAAGAGGACTCAAATAGTATCTGTTGTCTAGCAGCCAGTTAATCATGTGAAGAACCTTTCTTTTTATTAAGTATGGTTATTTCTAAAAGGAGGGCAGAATTTATTAATGTGTCAGTGAGGGGGGAGATCTTGGGGACCCTCAGAGCACAATTTTATCTATTTTTAAAATTTTTTATTATAAAAATTAAAATTTATCCAAATTTATTCAAACTTACAGACCATAATACATGGTGCCTTTTGCATGTAACAACAATGTAAACAAACACAAAGATGCAGTATTTAAGTTATGACTGCATAAACTTAACTGTAGTACATACTGTGCATGTTACTGTAATATCCTAGCCACCTCCTATTGCTATTGAAATGAGCTTGTATTTTTTCTTTTTTTAACTTGGATTATCAGATATTTGGCATATCTTCATTCCTCTGAATTCCTGTTCCCTTCCCTCCTCCACCTCTTCTTGTTCCCTTGGACCTGATCCCTATTGGATGAGATCTATCCCCTTGTCTCATTGTATCTATCTTTCATAATTTTCTTTGTGCTTTGCCTCACTCAAATGAAGGATACCATGTGGTATTCAAGTTTGTGTGTCTGGTTTATTTCACTCAACATTATGTTTTCCAGATCCATCCATTTTCTAATAAATGAATCTAATTTGTCCTTCTTTATAGTTGAGTAATATTCCATTATATATAGATACCAGAGTTTGTTTATCCAGTCACCTGTTGTTGGATATACAGGCTGCTTCCAGAATTTAGCTATTACAAATTGTGCTGCTATGAACATTAGTATGCAAGAATTGTAGTATGATGTCTTTAGCTCTTTAGGAAAGATAGCTAGCAGGGGGCTAGCCGGGTTGTATGGAATTTCTATTTTCAGTCCTTTGAGAAATCACCATACTGATTTCTATAATGGTTGTAATAGTTTGCACTCCCACCAACAATGTAGGAGAGTCCCTTTTATTGCCACAGCCATACCGGCATTTGTTATTGTTTGATTTCCTAATGATTGCCCTTCTTTCCAGAGTAAGATGGAATCTTAGTGTTGTTTTAATTTGCATTTCTCTAATGGTCAGAGATGTTGAACATTTTTTCATGTGTTTGTTGGCCATTTGTATTTCTTCCTGTGTGAAATATCTATTCCTTTTCTCTAGCCCATTTCTTGAGTGGATCTTTAATTTCAGGTGGTTTGATTTCTTGGGGGGGGTTCTTTGTAGATTCTAGATACTAGTCCTCTGAGGAGTAGCTGGCAAAATTTTTTCTCATTCTGTAGGTTTTCTCTTCACTCTGCTAATTGACTCTTTTGCCGTACAGAAGCTCTTTAGTCTGATATAATCCCATTCATTGATTCTTGCTGCCATTTCCTGTGCAATTAAGGTTCTGTTTAGAAAGTCCTTTCCAACTCCTGTGTCTTCAAGTGTTTTACCTATTTTGTCTTTCAGAAGGTTTAATATTTCTGTTTTAATGTTTATATCTTTGATTCATTTTGATTTTAATGAAGTATATGGTGAGAGATGAGAGTCCAATTTCATTCTTCTACAAACAGGTAACCAGTTTTCCCAACATCACTTGTTGAATAGACTGTCTTTCCTCCGACATATGCTTTTGGACTCTTTGTCCAAGATCAAATATTTGAATATGTCTGAGGAGGTTTCTGTGTCATCAGTTCTTTTCCATTGGTCCATATGCCTGCTTTTGTTCCAGTACCATGTCATTTTTAACACTATTGCTTTGTAGTATAGCTTGAAGTCAAGTATTGCTATGCAGTCTGCTTTGCTCTTATTGCCCAGAATTACTTTTGCTATTTGAGGTATCTTCTGGTTCCATATAAATTTTAGGATTGTTTTCTTTAGATCTGTAATGTATGCTGTTGTTATTTTGATTGGGACTACACTGAACCTGTACAACAGTTTCGGGAGTATGGCCATTTTGACAATATTGGTTCTGCCTAGACAAGTTCAAGGGGCATCCTTCTATTTTCTGATATCCTCTTCATTCTCCTTTTTCAGAGTACTGTAGTTTTCTTTGTAGAGAGCTTTCACTTCACAATTCTATCTTGATATGCCATGTGTTCTTTATGTGTGAAGCCAAATTAAAGGAAGATCTTACCACCATACAATTTTCCATGGAAAGATGATTTATCCTCAGGTCAGTAGGAAAATTAATTTATACATTAAGTAAACATTTCCATAGTCTCCAGATACATAACTTTTGGGGGTCTCTTTGGCTGTTGCAATATATCAACGGTCATTGTTCCCATTAAAAACAATGGTTTTATAGAGTCAGAGCCTGGTATTTATTAGGTTCTCAGATAAATACTTGTTGAATGAATGAATGATGATCATCCTGGCCTTTGGATCACTAGTGTGTTTCTTTACATTAACAAATTTCTTTTTAGAAGGTCTTCCCAGGTTAGCTGGTGTCAGTCCTGTGCGTTCCTTGATAGACATATGCATTTTGATAAACACAATATCAAGATCTTTTAGATGCAGAACCAGGAAGATGCATTAAAAATAAACACTGCAAACTTATACTGACATTTCTCTTCTGCTCCTAGAGTGGTTATCGTTCCTTCCACTCTCCAAGGCATTTTCATTTCACAAACCTCAGCCCTCAGTTCAAATCAATGAGTGTTTTTGTCCCCTTCCCCCATTCATTCACATATGTGTTCATTCAGTGCAGGCCATAAGCCAAGTTCTGTGCTAGAACCTGAAGTTTCAAGAACAAAACACTCATGCTCCTTATTTAGTTAGGCAGAAAAATTTTGAATTTCTTCATAAGTAGCTTGTAAGTATGAAGGACTGAGCAATTGACTCAGGTGAAATCTCTCCAGCAGAGTTCAAAGAGTAGTTTAAGTTCAACAATTGAATAACGAAAAGGAAAAAGAATTTTAAAACAAAAGCATGTACAAAGACCCAGAGACTTGAGCAAATATGATTCGTTCAGGGAAGAACTGCTGGTGGCTGCCTGAAGAGTTCATGGAGAAGTGGCAGACAAATGATGGTCCAACAGGGGCAATAAAAATTCTGCATATACCATACTAAGGAGCTGAAAATCATTCTATAGGTAGGAGGGAGTCATTGAGTTATTTCAAGGAGGGCATGAATGTGAGCATATTTATAGCTCAAAAAGTCACCTTACAAAATTTGAGAGGGTAGATTATAAAGGATAGAGACTAGATGCAGGTAAACCATTGAAAATTGCAGCAATCCAAAAGAAAGATTATCGAGACTGGAGGTTAGGCAGTGGCCATGGAAACTGAGGGAAACAGAAAAACACAAAAGTTGTTTTGGGATTCATGGAATTCTCTGAAACCCAGAGGATTAGCTGTAATGTAAGGGGGAAGGAAAAACAAATGTTGGTCATGAGGTACTTTTCTCAAGGAGAAGTGGTTGGAAAAAAGAGAACACAATGATTTCTGGCCATGTTCACTTTAAAAAAAGATGTGTCTGAGCATCCGGGTGAGCCTGCCCTTTAACAATGAGTGATGGGACGTTTGGCAGTGAGAACAGCACATGTCACATATGATGGGTGTTTTTTATTTGCTTTCTCTTTCACTTTTCCTAAGAACTTTGCAAGATAAGGAGTGTTACATTCATTTTCATTTAAAATGATTGAGGCACAAATAGAGTAATTTTAAATAACTTATCCAGTATTGCAGAAGAGGTGATTGGAGCAAGATTTTAATCTGGATCTTCCTAATCTTAATGCATCTTATTCACTCTACCGTATTAATACACAATTCTGGTGGAAGTAAAAAAGTTTCTTTGTCAGTTTGTGGACTAACTGACTTGATTGGACATAGTTTATATATCATTGCATATTTCCACAAAGCATCAAGTAAGAGGAAGCTTTTTTCTTATTTTACCTGTTTTTCATGGCTTTGTATAATGACTACCTATAAGATGCTGTGAAGTGTATGTGGAAAGTGGGTGTAGCTTAAATGGGCGACAATGTGCAAAGAGTATAAATGATAATAGAGAAGGAAATACGTGTAAGCTTTTTCTCCCTCTTCTAAATTATAACAATATGAATGAAGTCGTTTCCTCTCAGCAGCGTCTGCCGGGTAGGAGGGCACCGTCCAGTCCTCCTAGATTGCTGTCTCAACCATTAGTGCGATCTTCGTGACTCTAACAGAGAAGTTATCCAGAAGCTCTCCAGTGGAGCTCTGCCCCTTTTTCATTTATTGTAGGCTTAAGAGAATACATTTCAAAAACAGGCAAGATAGCGAAACACAACTGGCTTCATACCACGTGTGACCTGCGCTGCGGACGTCAAGGCCCTTTCCAGGCGCAGGACTGTTAGAAGCACATTCTATCTCTTCTTTTTAATTTGGATTGTGTTATTTCTAAGAACTGATGATTGTTTTGGGTTGTTTCATATGCTCGTGTAGCCCAACAATTATTTTCCGGGTGCTTAGAGAGATGATAAAGTGAATTCATTTTGATAGGGAGTCCACACAAGGTCCGGCCTGGGCTGTTCAGCTGATGTCTCAGCAGAACTTACTTTGGCTTCACTGTCGAGTGGTAATTTTGCAATAATTTTAATAAATTAGACTGGAGAAAATGCACAAATGGCCGCTGCTCTATTTTCTGAGTACTTATGGGGAAATCTAGAGTCAGACTACTTCTGGAAGTAGGCGTGGAGGGCCTGGCACGGCGCAGGGTTTCTGGTGCTCTCTGAGGGGTAGGAAGATCAGGGCCCAGGGCGTCAGTGCAGGAGACTCACACTGCAGCAACCTGGTTGGAAGAGGAGCCAGGGACCTGACTGGGAGCTGGGTCTGCACTTCATATCTGGTAAATGAGCAATTTCACTTGCAGTTGTGTGTATGTTGGTAAGAGGCATTGAGGGAGACTGACCCAAGACCCACGCACACACAGGCGCACACACAGAGCCACCTGTATGTGGCACACAGTGTTATGTTAAGAACAGAGGAGAAAAATAAGAACTAGAGGCACTCATAAAACACGTTCATTGTATTTTTTCTCTTGGACTATATGGGAAATAATACATAATGTTTCATTTTTAATTCTTTAACTTATACTATGCTTTTTGGAAATTCTACTATCTCAGTAAAATCTAGTATGTCATGACAGATTTGTATAGCAGCGTTGTAGGTTGAAGTAAAGGATGATGTTATGAAGAGAAATTATAAAGTGTGGTGACAAATAATTTGTTTCCTAAGCAGGACCTCTTTTACAGGGCATGATGAATAAACACACCAGGACAACTGGGAAGAACCAGACTACCTTGGGCTAATCAGTAAGTATGACCGATCTTTCTGAAGACGAGGCCTTTCTGTCTGGGAGGCCTGACCTTGCAGAAGTGTTTGTCTTATGATGGCATTGCATGGATGGATGCTGGGTCTGTGAGCTAGAGGCTGTGACTAGCAGGGAGGACAGCAGCAGAGGTGAGTGTTAGGAAGGCGAGGTCACATGGGGCTCGGCTCTAACCCCATTCCCCTCCGTCTTTCCCAAATATACTAAAAGGAAGTCTTCTCTACATGAATTGCAAAGAAAAGCCTGTGGTGAAAACACTGAAATAAGTGGCCAGAACAGTGGATTAGTTAGAAAAAAATATTCATAGAGAAACTATCATTTTACCATGATCCTAAAAATGTGGATGAAGGACAAGCATCCCTTATCCAAGTTTTCTTTTATTGCTTCCTTCCCCAGAGAGGAAGAATGGTCTGTTCTGTTCAAGAAGTTGATGATTTAGTGAAGAAGTTGGTAGACTATGTACAAGCTCCTCATATTCTTTCTTGATAGGTGCCTGGGGCATTGGAGCATCTGGTGGGGTGGTCCGGCCATCTGCTGAGCCTGTCACGTGCTCTCATACCCCACGTGCTATTCTGAGGGAAAAAACTTGTAACTCTTTCCCTGGAAAAGACCAGTCACTTAATATTCTTGGAGGTGGAAGCTACTCAGTGAGATAGCACTATTTTGTTTCCTTGAGTTTAAGTTCCAGAAATGACTATAATACTCTCATTTATATGAACATGCCACTATGATTTATATAGACAGAGGCCATTACAGTGATTCAGTGTTCCAATCATCTTGATAATGGACCCTAATTATTACATTCTCTTAGTACCTAAAAACAACTGCAAACTAGAACGAAAACAATTTGAAAAACAAGAATATTATACTTCTATTTTTGTCATAACTCTGATTTTTGAAGAAAAAATAAATTAGAAGTGTTAATTATGCAAATCTTAGATGACCTTGGTCTCTGAGCTGGCCTCCAAGGCAAAGCTGTTGTTAACAATTTAAGGTTTATTGCTCTGGGAACTGTAGAAGAATCTACTGGGAGAACAAATCTGGGCTGCCCAAATCAGAGATTAAGAAGTGATTAGATTTCTTTCTTCTTTGAAAACCGAGACCCAAATCCAACCTTTATCCTTGTTCTTAGAGGAACATTCGCCCATCAGTCTTTACTTTCTGTCCCTCCAATGCCTGTGCTTCTGTTGAGAGACTCAAAGACAAAAGTGCATAGAAGGAAAAAAAAATGCATATAAGGGGCTGTGAATTCCCCTGAAACCTGCGGGTAAAGGAGGATGAACTCATGGTGCTGATGCTGGCCTCGCAGGAGGAGATAGGAGAGGCTTCCATCCTAATCATAATCTCCTCCCAAAGGAAAGCGACTGATTTCTTACCTAGATGTCACTTTCCGCTCTGTTTTTTTTTCTCCTGCTTCCTTCTGTAGTGTGAAGTTTACTTATTTTGCCCTGTACTTTTCACTTCTTTCTGTGAGTTCATGAACTGCTTAGTTTATCCATCTCTTCATTCTTGCTGATGGGTTGTAACTCTTTTCTTATTTCTTTCATATTTTCTCTTGCTTCCAGGGCTTTACAGTCAAATTTCTTTCTAAATCTACAGGAATTTTTAGGATTGGAGATAATTCCTCAAAATTAGATCTTGAAATGTTTGGTACAGATGGAAATTACATATTCATAAGATTATTCTTCAAGACCTGCTGCTCTTCTCTGTCCCATCTGTGTCCATTCACATTCACATCCACATCCATTGTCCACATCCGTATCCATAGTTATGACCACACATAAGGTCTCAGACATGTCCACATCCAGTTAACATGGTCATCCCCATCCTTAGTCCACCCATGGCCTCAGGTGCCTCCGCATTCATACACAGCCACAGTCACCTTTATTTAAATACTCACTTTATCTCCATTTCTATCTCCACATCTATCCTTATCTTTGTATTACTCCCACTCTCCATATACAACTTGTCACTTATTCATAAAAAATGCAAGTTTTAAACTTTCTATAGCTGATTTTATTTTCTTCATAACTCCTCCCCCCACAGATGTTGAAGGCATTTAAACTTTCCAGTTAATAACATACTGGTCTCTCTAGGTTTATTTCTTTTCCATTTTAGTCAGTTCTAAATTCATATTCCTATCAAGGCTAGTTTAAGCCATCACTGTTTATATGAATCAGTCTCTTTTAGAGGAATTCTTAGTCATTCTTAATCCCCATGAGAATTACACCAGCTTGCCACATTGCCACATTAGAATCACATGGCTTGAGAAGTTAGCAACATTCTGATACACCTTATAAAAGAATTCTTTTTTTTTTTTTATAAAGTTCTGCAAATGTCTTTGAAGTACACCAAGATGGAGAACCTTGTCCCTAGAAAGACCTTATACCTCACAGCTCTCTGGGTCATTCAACATGCCCCTAAAACACAATGGGGGCCTAGTAGAGCTATGGACTGGGACCCATCCAAGGATAAGGGATTGTACTGTCCTCATGCTCTGTGATGTGGGGTAATGCAAGGAGCAAGAAGATAACACATATAAAAGTTAACATCACAGTTTACTCTAAGCCAGTTGCAATTTAAGTGCTAAGGTAGCTGTTTTATTGCACCTCCAAGAGCAAGTACATAGCATGCCATTACTTTCCTGAGGCTGCAGACCTACCAGATGGCAGAGCTTTTGGTCCTGCTGATGTTAAAATCTCAGCTCTTTTTCTTTTAATGTTGAAATTTGTTTTTTTATTTATTAGTACATGTTCACAGTACCTAATTATTACATTTATTGGTAATTTATTAGAGCTGGTACAGGTACACAGTACATTTTGATTAAGATGTAAAAGACTTCTGCTCTTATAGCAATGGGTTGTATCAACTCCCTACATGTATGATTCTTAAAGTCACTGTGCTGGAATGATGTGCTGGAATAACTAGTCAGAAATCCCAATTCCATGGTTTTTTCTGGTTCCCTCTGTTCTTCTCCCACCCTTTTGGTCTTGCCCCACGAGGTTCTTTGACTCTTCAGCTTCCACACCCCTATTCTGCCACAATATTTGATCCTTACACCTGAATTTAGGTTTTTGCTCATCTTTCACTAGCCCATCCTTACTCCTTTGGAAAGATCCTTGTAACTGGACCTATTCCTGGTGCAAACCCACGCTACAGCAGGGTCTTTGCTACAGCCCTCTACAAATATGAACCATGCACTAAAGTTCTAAGTGATCACACTGTCTCACCTGTTTCAATGACTGACTAACTCCTCAGGGAGAAGCATGTGGCAATTTCTTATGCCTCAGGAACATGATTCCCCTCTCCCTCCTTATTCTTTGCCATTTGCTCAATGGAAAATTAAAAAATGTCTACATTAAGAACTCTTAAGATTAAATTGGTCTGTTTATGAGAGAGAGAGACTATTTTAAGACAGTGTTTACCCTGCTTCAAATAAAATGGACTTACAAGAAAATAAAACTCATCAAATCATTTGTTCTAAGCCTCTCTGATCTCGTGACATTTTAGTGCAAACTACAACAATATTTTCTCCAAACTCTTTATGGTTAATGTTGTTTAAATTATTCTCCATTATATACTTTATGGAAATACATTCTCCTACATAAAAGTGAGAGTGATTTTTAGTAGCAGACTGCATTTGATATGTTAGATCTAATAAACAAAGCCACATTTGTATGTAGGACATTTTCTCAGAACATAATCGAGTATGACAGGTTGGTTATGAGGAGCTTAGGCCCTTGATGTATGTATCAGCTTAAGAACTTGTCACCTACCTCAACACATTAATTCTAGTACTTTGCAAAATGAAACTTCTCCTTGTCTGCAAAACACTGTGAGCCATTTAACACATGACAAGCCTTTAGATCACGTTGCTTCTGTGATTCCACATTCTGAATGCAAATGCATCTCTGCAGTCCTTGCTGGCATTAGAATATTAAAATAAGGAATGTTTTCTGTACCATCATGTCAGGCCCTGTGTACAAAACATGTGTTTGTTGCTCATAATATCAACTTCCACTAACTCTTTTAGTGGATTTACTGGATCGCAAGGTGAATTTTAGAAAAATGACTTCATCTCCAAGGTTAGATTGCTTTTAAGCCAGTATATGATAAGTGGACTGGCATTTGGCAAAAGCCTTTTTTTAGATAATGGTTTCTCTCTGCCCTGCTAACTGCTCTGGTTAGATAATTAAGGCTTTGTGGGTAAAGTCATATTCAAGGGAAAAAATTTACAATGCATTGCCTGAGTCTTACTTCAATTATATGTAATGTTGAAAAATAGCAATTATCCAATGCACCTTTAATGTGTACCCAGTGGGTGAGTAACTATGAAATTTTAATTTAAGGATAATTTTATGATGTTAACTTGGGAAAAATTCATGAGGATTCAGAGTCTATTTTGCTTTAAATTCAGAAGGTTGCTTCTATCATTTCTTATTGGTTTATTATTTATAAATCCTACTTGATACCTTGTCATCTCAGCTAGACCAGGCAGTATATCTCTTCCCAAGGTTCACTCTTTAATACTTTGTTCAGTATGACAAACTTATTTCTTCCTTCTTCCATCTTCTGATGTATATCTCTGCTAATTCTAGACAAGTCTTTAGCCAATGATAGTTTAGATTACTGGAGCTGAAAACAAGTGGTTTTAAACTCTGAACAAATTCAAGAATAGCAACAATTATTTTCTGATGTTTATGAAAAGTAGATGAATTTTGGACAAAAATCTTTGCCCTATAAACACAGTTATAAGCTATTTAGAGATTCAGAACTTGCACATTGTATTAGTCACTTTTTCATTGCTGGGACAAAGTACTCAACTTAAAAGAGAAAAGATTTATTTTGGTTTCAGATTTCAAAGAGTTCAGTTGATAGTTGACTGGCTCTAAAGGAGAAATAGCAAGGTGTAAGGACAAGACAGAGGAAAACTGCTCAACCAGTGTCACCCAGGAAACACGTAACAGGCAAAAGAGCCAAAGAGAGAAAGGAAGGGGCCAAGACAAGAACACAGCCTTCCAAGTCATACCCTATTCCAGGGACCCACCACCTCCTCCCAGGCCCCACTTCCTAACAGCACAATCAACTATGAAGTTGGTGTATTAACCCACTGATGAATCTGGTATCCCTATGATATGTTATGATAAAACCACCTTCTAAAAGAGATACCATCATATGGGATACCTTTGGGTATGGTATTATAAAAATCACCTTCTAAAAATTCACCTCTGAACACAAGACCTTTGTAAGATATTTAAATCTAAACCACAACATTCTTCCTCTGTACTCCAAAAGGCTCATGTCTATCTCTTTATGTAAAATGCATTTAGTCCATCTTCAAGAATCTCCAAATTCATTAAAATAAAAAAAAAATTTAAGAATCTCCAAATTCACAACAGGTCCAGCACTATTCAACAATCTGAGTCCAGACTTAAAGCAAACACTTAGCCGTGAACTCCTGTAAAAATAAAAAAGAAAGTTAAATAACCCCATTATACAATGATGCAAGATTGTACCATTGTACTCTCACTCCAAAAGGGAGGAAGAAGAGAATAGAAAGTAATCTGACTACAAGTATTAAATCCTGGTGGTGGTGATCCTTGAGTTCCAAGGTGTTTGGACAGCCCTAATCCTATGACCTTGTCAGTTGCAGCCTACCTGGTCTCTCTCTTGGACTGACTGTGCTCAGTACTGGTGGATTTCATTAGCAGGTAATCCACATTCCTGGCATTTCCAGCTTCCTGGGGTCTGGAATATACCTTTGGCTTCACTCCCACAGATTTACACACTACCTTATTATGGGCACACTCCCTGGCTTCCCAGACCTTCTGAAATCTGCAGTGACTTGTGAGTGCCTGCGTATCTGAACTCAGGGAAACATTTCCCTAGGTGGCCTTGAGTGTACAGAGCGCCCTGGACCTTTCTTCTCAAAGCCATTTTGCAAAAGACGTTACCTTTTTATACCTTTGCACCTTTGATAGGTGGAGTTTTCCAGTTCCCGAGATGCCCTCAAGCCATCTTTCCTCTTGTCCCTGTGCAAGTACCTGGCTTTTAAAAATATTTTATTAGTATATGTTTGTTATACATGATAATTACATTAACTGTGGGGAAGAGAGAGAGAAAGAGGTCATTTTTGAAGCCCTTTCTTCCCTACTCTCCCCCTTCATGCTTCCCAGATCCCATTCCTCATTTTCAAATGGCACTAATCTTTTCAGTAATCACACTGTCCTTGGCCCCAACTTTACACAGACTTTATTTCTGGCCAAATTACAATTTTTTTTACACCTTTGTCTCTGCTTTTTGCCCCTTATTCTTATTATAGATCTGGTTGAAAACAGCTGGAAGTACCCATGCCACTGTCCAAATGTTGAGGTGCCTTGAATTTCCTCCACTATTTTATCTAGTTCACTCCTTTAAATGCAGCTTTATAAAAGTCTCAGGATAAGAGCAGAATGTAGGCAAGTTCTTTGCCAGAAAGTAACATGGATGGTGTCTAATCCAATTCCCAATAGAGTCCTCATTCCCATCTAAAACCTCCCAAACCTGGCCTTTACTCTCCAAAATCCTATCAACATTCTGGTCTTCTGAACTCTGACCAAATTTGCCCATCAAGCTCTGCTTACAAAATTCTAGGACTTCCAGCCTGTATCTCCAAATGCTTCCAAACACATCAGATGATATTAGATATTAGAGCAGACATACACAATGGTCTAGAATCCCATGATATCTTTCAGAGTATTACAAGGAATCCAGTGCAGCATTGTGAGATTCTCTGGATGAAGGACTTTTTTACTGGCTGGAGTTGTTGTCTCCTGTATCTCCAATGGCTGGCATAGGAACAGTTGACATGGTTTCAGACTACCCATACCTACTGGTGTCCCAGATTCTTTAAAAGCCTTGCATAGGATAGACATTAACAGAGAATATCATCTGACTAACTGGAAATCTTTGGACATGTTCAGAGGGCATAATATAAAAACAGTGTCCAATCCTTTATAAGAAAGAACTATTGACACTACATATGCAATTTAATTGAAAAACAGTACAACTTTACATATTGCTCTCAAAATAATATTGTCCTATTTTTCTCTTTCTGTCTCAGATAGGTTAAAATTTATCAAATGTTGACATCGTTTCAATTATTCACTTTAGGGAAAGTTTCTTATATTCCATTCTTGGAAGTTTAGCCTCAACTCATAATGGGAATCATCATGATTTTTATCTGATTTCTGTTCCACATAAACTTGGATCCAATCTTTGATATGGAAGGATGACTGTGGTAGTAGCTTGTAGTTTGGAAGGGCTGACCAGAGAAGGGGGAAATACAGATAAAGGACAAAAAAATCAAGGGTGCTGTGCAATGGTCAATTGAGGACTAAAAACTAGAACAATGCAGTGGTGTCTTAGAAGAGGATACATTTTCAAGAGCCATATTCAAAGTCCACATGACTGGCTGTTAGACTACATTAGGCAAGTAAAAGAAGCAGAGAAGTCTCAGATAAGTACAACATTTCCAGTTTGGGTTGCTAGTAGTTAGTTCATACCACAGAGAAAAGAAACACTGGAAAAAGCTTTAAAAGGGGCTTCAGTTTCGAACATAAGTTGTATATTCTGATTCTTAGGCAGATCTTTGAGTCTTCTGTGTGGCTAGAGCCCATGTCCTGTTTGGGCTCAATACTGCCCTGGTACACTGGAATCATGGGATCAGTCTTTTCCACTATAAAAAATACACCTCAGTCAAACTAAAAATCTACAGTAGTTAAAAAAAACACCTCATATTTTTCATACCT
The DNA here is from genome assembly GCA_004026905.1 of Hystrix cristata. NCBI lineage: Eukaryota > Metazoa > Chordata > Mammalia > Rodentia > Hystricidae > Hystrix > Hystrix cristata. The sequence goes on along the minus strand of PVJO010006282.1, from coordinate 11,509 downwards.
TCATCCAATTAATTACAAAGTCCTATCAGTTCTATCTCAAACATATTGTGAGTTCATCATTTTACCCCTAGAAATTTAGACGGTGGAGCCATCTTTTGGACACAGCCACAGTGCCGAGAACAGTTTCCTTATTTCTGCTCTGAAGCCTTTTTTCAAGTGAAAGTCAAAGTTTGTGATACAAATCAGATTATATCATTCCTCTGCTGAAACCCTTTAACAGCTTCCCATTTCAGGAAGGATGATATTCAGACCATTTATCATATCCTGCACAACCTTTCAAAACATAATTTTCTCTTTCCTTTGCCCTTATCTAGTGTTCCGTTCCACATCATCCACTCCTGTTCAAGCACATTTCGCTTCTTACAAGCTCGTTGTTATGCCCCAGCTACATTATAAGTTTGTCCCTACCTTGGGATCTTTCCCCTTGCCCTTACCTCTCCTTCCCACGTCCATACTGATATGTGTCTGTCTCCCTGATACCTGTTAGTTCTCAGTCATATTTGAACTTGTTAGAATAGTCCTTCTTGACTTCCCAATCGAAGCAGTCATTTTCCATCTCCACATTATTAGTTTAATTTTTTTCAGTTTATGTTTTTAACTCATTTTTTCCCTTTTTATATGTATAGTGTGTGTCATCTAGAGTATTAAAGTTGGTAGTACAAGGCATCTTGCTTCTTTGTTTATTATTACATTAAAAAGTGTTTAGCACAGAGGTAGCATTCTATAAATATTTGCTGAATAAATGTGACATTAATGCATGAGTTAGGACAAATTTAACTGAAAGAAAAATGATCTATAGACTTTTTAAAACTAACTTCAGATGACTGTATTGATTTCTAATCATACTAAGAGGTTCTTCTTAGCCTGAATAGTATCAGAAGCTACAGGAAGGAACAACAAATTGTATGATAAAAGAGGGTTGGGACAGCCCCAAACACATGTTTTTCCTCAATAATGTTCTAAACTTGTCTCTTCTCTGCCAAGTATCATCTAATTTTCCCATTGAATCCGTATGTCCTAGTTTCAGAAGAGTGAATTGTACTTATCGGATCTACACTGAGCCTCTCTGCTGTATCTTATCTTCCCTTTGGAAAGTGCCAGCTCTCACTGGCATCCTCAAATCTTCCACACCTTTGGCATCTACTGAACCAGATCCAAATCAGACAGTTTTAAAACTTTGCCAGCTGATATCATTAAAGATATGTGAACTCTAGCTTTGGTCAGGCCTGCAGGCTGTGCTGCTTCTGCCACAGTCTCCTCTCTCACTTGGTCTGTGCTTTGGATGTGTGATAAGTGCTTTTGTTGAGACACAGGCAGAGTGCTGTTTGAACAGAGAGGGACTTTTTCATCCTGTGTGCTAGTTAAGAGAGAGAGGTTCTGAAAGGTGCTACCCAGAAACTTTTTCTGAGCTGAATTTTTAAAGAAGAATGCCAGTTTCCAGGGAGGTGTAGAGATGAGAAGAAAGTTCCTCAAATTTAGAGAAGCTCATATTAAGTCACAGAGGTATGATAATATACTGACTTGGGGTTTGTGAATGAAAGATGTCCTTGATATGAACCCAAAAGAAGATCAATGATCAGATCAAAGAACACTTTGGCATACTGTAACTCTTGGGTAGAGCAGGAAGGAGCAACAGAGACACCGAATGCAATAATCGATTAGCACATCAGCTGTATCACACTGTCCGTGGAATAGAAGATTGAGTGTAGTTAGGGGAAAGAAGAGAGAAAGAAAATGGCTATTCTAGAATTGGGAGTACTAGCCAAAGATGGCAAGTTGGAAACTAACAATGCCCCAGGATGATTTTAGGTGGGAATAGATAAGGCTAAGATGATTCTAAAAGAGAATCTGTAACCAAGAAGAGTCTGAGAATCTCTGTGACTGGTTGTAAGTAGTTCCAATTCCCTTTCAAAAGTCTAGTCTGGTTCTTTCTACCTGTATAGATGCTTTGGTACCTGTCCCCAAAACAGTGTTGCTATCCTCTATATTTTGCTTCTGCTTTGTTTATATATATATGACTTATATCCCAAGGGAAATTTTAGGGAGGCTTCCGTGATTCTGTATTCTTCTGTACATGTCTTGTGGCCCTCCACACTTTGCAGAACAATCAATTGTTAGTGTAACCACGTGTGTTCTAGCTAGCGTATGACTTTTTCTAGTTTTTATTTTATTGTTTTTCAAACACTAATGTCCTAGGATAATAGGGTAAAAGCATAGTATTGCTTTAACACATATTTGTTGCATGGAATATTTGTTGCAATTTGAATAACATGATTATTTTATTGGAAAATGTTTTATAGAAAAAATAAAAAAAACAAACCTTAGAAATAATTCACATTTTTAAAAAGCAAAAGTAAAGTGTCATACAGTTTGTAATTATATGGCTAATAATGTGAATTATTGTGAGATCGGATGGTAGTTGCCTTGGTTAGCCATAATTTGGCTTAGGCTTCCAATAAAATTTATATTTTTTCCACAGCCTGACTGGTGACATTACTCACTCTATAAATGGCAGACTAAGTCACAGAGGGATTGAGGATTGCACTGTGAATCTCATAAAAACCTTAGAAGGAAATCTGCAATTAGCAGTGTGGATGCCTCAGAGTCACGTAATATAAAAACTTAGGATGATTTATGGGCTGACAATTGGACTTTAATACTCTCTAGGGCTTTCAGAAAAACACATTCAATCAGGTCTTCTGCTTCCAGTGAGATGATAAACACCAAGCCAGAAGAGTTAGACAAATGACTGAGATCCCCAGGAAATCATTACTTTGCAGTTAAAAATCAATCAGCCCTTGCCTATCCTTCATGGGTGCATTGGGTACAAAAGACAAGATACATACCTCTGTATGCCTCTGTATGCCCCAGTGTCCCCCTAGTCACATATCATATCATTATCACTCTGACTTTATTGGGTAGCAGCATTTTAAAAGCATATTTAAGGAAAAGAAATCAACTAGGTACCAACATATTTTGAGTTCAATATTTAACAACCGGAACAAAAATACCCACATAAATAGTGATGTGGAAAATCCACTAGTTTTACTGATGAAGGCTTTAAACATTCAAATAAATTGTCAAACTTTAGAAATGGGATTGTGTACCAGCATCAAATTCTATCCTAGTATAGTGCCTAAGCATGATGTGCTTAGTTCTGGTAGCTGTCACTGCATATTAGAATATACAGTGACCTTATTTCTGTTCTTGAATGTTTCTTGAACAGAAACACATTTTATGAGATAAATAATTGTCATCTTCATAAATATATCTAGTACATGTGAGAATGCAATAAATACTGACAGATACCAGTGATTAAATTGGACTTTTAATTGCTTTCTGAGAAATTTGTGATATTTTGTTGATAATATAGCAAAGCCAAGAAAGACATTAACTATAAATACATCTGAATAGATAGAATTACTGGCATCACATAAAAATAGCAGTACCTGAGAGCATCGACTTTATAAATATCTAATTGGCTTTACATAATGTTTGTAAATGACTTCACAAATCAAGTCCAAGTACCAATGTTGGCAGGAATGGTTTTTACTGGGGTGTTTGTCAAGATGTCCAGGAGTGATATCTGAAGATATCCCTAGAAATTCTCAGATTATGTTATGCTTCATACAGATAAAGAAATGGACTGGGGATGGGGAGTGGCTCAGGACACATCAGAAGGGAAGGTGTAGGGTGTTGGTAATGTTCCACCAGTCCATAACCACAAACTTCCCACCATATGTTTCTGTCAGGAAACTTTGCTAACTAGCAAAAATACTCATCTCCCTTCTTTCATATGTTAAACACTAAAGATTACTTTCTAAGAACTTCTTGTGCCACCAAGACTTACTTAAAATTTTATAATCAAGATTATGTTGGAGAATACAAATGCATTCTGCAAATTTTCTTGATCTTGCTTATTCTGGGGGAGCACTTGTTACAAATGAAAAGGAACATATATTATAAACAGCTTTTACATGTTCTATTTTCTACCTGAAAAAAGAAACAGGAAAAATAGCAACGTTTTTTGGGGGAGAGTTTTAGTGTTGCAGTATTAAATCAGTTTTGCATGACTTGAGAACTTAACATAAATTCACTCTTCATAACCATTTGTGTGGGGAGAGATGGAGGTTCCCAAACTGAATCAGAGCTCCTAAAATAAACAATGTACTAATGGGAAAACTACATGATTTTCTCTTCTTTATTCATACAGGAAACCTTTTCCCCCAAGAAATGATTCTTCTACCTCTTAGACACACACTGAAATAGATGAAATAAAGCTCTAGAGGAAACTTGGAATTTTCCTTGAATATTGTTGAGTTCAAGTTTCTTTTCAGAGTGCAGAACTGGATTTGATACAGGAAATAGACCTTTTAAAGCAAGTTATAAGCTCTTTTCATATTCAACTACCTTTTTTTCTGCTTCATGTTTCTTCAGATGTAACTTCTAAAAATCAAAAGTTAACTTGACTAGATAAAACTCAACAAAATATATGTGTTCCTCTCTGAAGTTTATTTACTCTAATGAAATCCATGGCTCTGCTTACAGCACAAAGGCATCACTGAACAACGATGCTTTATCTCCACACCAGAGAGTTTCTCAGGAATGTACTTTTGGCTCACTTGGGGTCCTTTGCAAGCCAGATATTTTATTTGTGGGGCATTCAGCTTTTGTTGGTTCATTTAGGAAATGTCTAGTCTCTAGAACACCAATGGTTGTGTTCTTCAGTGTCTCTCTTTTTCTCATAACGTATGCCTGGTACTCACGATGTTAATTCTAGGCATAATAAATCAACAGGAGCCATAAGAGTAGATTATTTAAGTCTTTACACAGAGTAAACTGTGTTCTTGGACTTGAAGCACAAACTCCATTAATGACATTCACAAATAAAGATTAATAACTGCCAGCACTTTACATATAGTTTATGGATGCTGACTGAGAAGAAAATAACTTATACCAGATACTGGAATTTGAAGCAACTAGAGTTCTTCTAGGAGAGATATGATCCCATGCTTCAAGATATGTATATATAGATGTATATATGTATGCATATTATATTAAAACAATGAGCACAATTATTCTGGCAGAGTCTAACAACTTAGACTTAGTACATTTCTGAAGGCATTGTGTAGCATGCTTTCTCTGCTTGCAGTACTTACCACCTTTCTTATGTGTGGGGACTTTCTCACAAGATGAATTTTGCCTGTATAGGATAAAAGCCAGAGACTTTTCTGCTTGTTCTTGGAGTTAAGACACAGTAGTATGATATAAGCAACACCACCTAGACATCATTGGATATTTCAATTTAGAGTGATATAAAGAAGGTAGTTGTGTACAGGATACATCATGGGGAGGGTGATGGAGGGTGGTGGGGATACACAGGCCTTTCAGAGGCAGATGGCAATGTCCTAGCATTGGCTAGGTGGGCTGAGTGCTTTTTCTCAGTGGCGATGGCACTGTGTGTTCTTCACTAGGAGGACAAAATGGTGAATTTAGGCACTGTTCCTTGTTCTGGGACCTCCAGGACTGATTCTCCGGTTCCTGGATTGTCTGTAAGGTACCTAATATCCTTACATTCATTTCCAGTTTAATGAACTAAGTAAGATGGATGGATTGTATCAATTACAACTAAGGTCCTTGATTAATGTCACCTTTCTAGAGTAGCATCTAGAGACAGCACTGTAGCGCAGTTTCACATCCCCTTATCAGATCCCTATGGACACAGCCACTACTAACAAATGGGAGGTACTTCAAGGCTTTAGATCCAACCCTACTGCATTTATTTTAGTTTTTTGCTTGATTTTTAAAAGAACAGAACATTGAGGTTGGCAAGCCTGAATACAAAGGCAGTAGAGTAAACCTTTGTAGATTTGGAGTCAATAGGTCAGGGTCCACATCTGCCGATTTGGGATAAATTGCCTGCTTGTTTGTCTCAGCTCCTTCAACTACTCATAGAATCATCAGTTTTGGCAAATAAAAACACAGCATATCCTATGTTGGGGGCATATTAAAAATAATTGTTTTTTCTACAGATGCCTCGAATTTGTCACTGAGTGAAATAAATCAAGCACACAAGCTTAAATACCGTATGGTATCTCTCATTTGAGTGAGGCAAAGTACAAAGAAAATGATAAAGGATGGATAGAAAAGGACAAGGGGATAGAGCTCATCCAACAGGGAAGTGGTCCAAGGGAACAAGTACAAGGGGTGGGGGGGAGGGGGAGGGGGAGTGAGAGGAATAAAGATGTGCCATGTACAGGATCCTGATAACGCCAGTCAATGTAAGTATTGTATGCCATACATGAGCTAAGACAAATAATATCAACAAGCGTGTAAAAGGTTGTAGGGCAATTGGAGGAGGGAGGAGAGGGAAGAAGAGGAAGGGAATTAGAAAAAAAAAGCTTTAATATGTGTATATAACCGCTCCTCAAGATGATTGTAAACTGCATGAATTGCAAATATGTACTAACAAAAATTTAAAAATTCTCGAAAAAATACATTATTTTTGTGAAATTCAAATTTAAATATATCATCTGCATTTTATTCAGACACAATACACGAGAAGGAAAAGACTGTGAATGCCAAAGTTCTTTTAGACCACAAAGCAGCCTGCTATTGTTAAGTCTATTTATATTGTCTGAAGCCAAATATCTAGTTAGAGCAAAGAAATTGTTACTTTTATATTGTGGTTCAAAGAGGTTAATAACTTGTTTGGTGTTACAGATATTTAACTCAGCAAAATTAAAATATTTGACAAAAGAATCAATGATTATTCTGAACTTCTAGTTTATTAAAAAATAACTTAGTGCTTCTAAGACAGGTTAGACTGAAAACTCAGTCCACTCCAAGTATCATTTCTAGAAATATTTGTCTCTGTCAGTGATAGCAATTTTGGATAGTAACTTTTGGTATGTATCTTTGTGTTTAGAAAAGGTCATTTTGCAGACTTTAGGTCAAACAATCAAGCTTTATGGCAGACAAATCTGTTTTAAATCTTTTCTCAGTTATTAGTGCAGGTATTATAAAAAGCCACAGGAAGACCAGGCCACACCAGAACAGGTTTTACATATCATCCAAACTGGCTGAGACATATTTTTCTTAAAATATAACAAATTAATAACCTTCTTTTAGCAGAGGCTTGCAAAATCTGCATACACAAGTTATTTGTACTTCTGTAGATATCCAGAATCATATAGCGGTAAATGAAAATATGAAGTGTCAGCCCAGCTGTGAAAAGAAAAATGCACATGATAATTCTTTCCAAACACACTACTCTGTCTCTCATCTTGCCTCTCTTTACAAAAGTCCACTGTCCCCATTACATCAAAAGTTTGTGAATTGTAGGATGTCATTAAATTTTAACTACTTTTAGGGGAATATGGTTGTCTTTAAACAAACATGTGTGCATGTGCAGTATCATAGACCTTGCATGGAAATCTGGAAAGGAAGAAGCAGGGAAAAAAAGGATAATAGGCCCTCCTCTGTGGTGACATTGTTGCCTGAGTCATGTAAACAAGTTTGGCCATGACAAACATACTTTCTTTTGAAATATTTGCCAGCCAGTGCTGTCCAAAGCTCAAAGAATAGCACCTAGAGACAGTTTGTTTTTTAAGAAATTGCTATTACTGCCCAAGACAAAAGGACAGAAGGTTGTTTAAGTGTGAAACTGATGAACATATGTGTGGGGAGGGAGCTGGAAAAAGACCAATATCCTACTTTTCTGTCAAGCAGGGTCGACTGGGGGTGGGGGGGGAATTGGAACAATCTGTTCAATCTCCCAGCAGCCTTGGATTTCCTTTTCATAGCCCATCTTCACAGGAAAGCTTACAGCCTTGACTGAGATCTAGAAAGCATGTAATTGTGGTTGTCATAATAATGCCCTAAAGGAAAGTACAAGTCTATGAGCCTGCCTGGTGGTAGCCAACTCTTTCTGTCGAGCATGCGTAGACCTGCTCCATCATCCTAAATGAAGTGTTGGCTTTGATGCTGAGAGACTCTGTTTGCCTTCATGGCTAGCATGTGTTTAAGCTGTCATTCTTCAGTTCTTCATGCTGGTTACATCTTCACTTGAGCAGGACTATTGTTGATGTGTATTATGGAGGCACTTTATTTTAAAGATATACAAAACAGTCCTACTTTATACCATCCCATTTGCAGCCTTTGATTTTCTGTAGATGTATAGAAAGATAAAGAGATAGTTATGAATGTATGGATACTGATAGAGATTCTGATGCAGATGATAGCAAGAGTGTGTAACAATGTCTGCTGCTTATCACAGTCTCAAGCAGAAGCAAGATGACAGGCAGGTTCGACTGTCTGACAGAAGCATGAGGTCCTGTGGCAGAGTTGTCTCCAAACAGGAAGTCTAAAGCAGTCGCAGGTGGAGTACAATTAGTTGTTATTTTTATTTCGGCCACTTGAAAAGTTCAAAGAAGCATCCAAAGCTGGACTGATCTAACATTAGATTCTGCTCTGGTTCGCCCCTTACTGTAGGGCAATAGACAGTGGCTCTCGAGGAGTGATCTGGGGAGTCCACGGGGCCACAGAGTGCTTTCCTGTGTCTGTGAGACACTTGCTAGTGTCTCTAAATTCTCGCTTTTCCAAATACTACTGTGACAGCCTGTTTCTTATACATATCAACCAGAATGATAGATTGAATGCAGAAGCAGACGGGAGAATTTAGCTGTCTTCCATTAAAACAAATTTTAAAGAGATTGCACAGATTTGAACAGTGATACTTCTATTTGTTTTGTTTTGGAAAATAGAGTTGCTTTTCATAAACTATGTTATTTGTGTTTATGTTGAAATGTATTCATTACTAATTTGAAATATATAATTTTCAGTTTCTTAATTTCTGTTATTATTAATATGGATAGATATAATACACATAGACTAAAGTGTTTGGGGTCACCAATAATTTTGAAGAACAAAATGTTTGAAAATTGCTATTCTAAGATGATAGTCCATGGCTGAAAGCGAAGAGCATCTATGAAGAGCATTTGGCCAGAACAGTGTATCTAATATACACCTAATGTATTTGTGTGTGTGTGTTGAGTCAATTATATAAATATATGATGTGCATATACCTATAAACATATGCATAATATATATATGAAATTTGAATTTTCACTATGAGCATAAATTCTTCACTTAAAGTTCTACCACTTTTTCCTTTCTTTCAGTAGGCATTGCTACATATTTATTTTTAACTCTTTGTCCCATATATATTTGAATTTGCAAAGTCCTTTACATAGGCCCACCCACCTTGGTTTCCTATATAAATAAGGATAATGAGACCTTCTGCTAGTGATCTCGTGGGATATTTTGGAAGCTAAAATCAAGCGATAAATGCCACAGACATGAATACATAGAGAAAGCACAATGTGATCATATTGTACATTGAAAATAATAATCATTAAGGTTATTACTATCATGATCATGTTACTTTTTTAAATGAAGTTTGAACACCCAGTTCAGAAAGGCAGAGTTGTTAAAAGGATAGTCATACCACTACTGCAGATTTCCAGTGTCTTTCACAATAGGCATTTTCTCACAGCAGGTTTTTTTTTTTTCCTTGTCAATAGAGCCAAGTAAATTTGTTAACTGAAATGAAAGCTGCAAATAAACTAAAATGAGGACTCCTAATGGATACAGACCATAAGACCAGTAGTCATCAGATGTTGATATGGTCTCCTTTGTTACTAACTAGGTGGGAAACATGGATAAGTTATTCAGTTTTCCATAGCTAGTTCCTTTTTCTGTAAACTAAGTTTACTGGGCTAGAATGTTTCTATAGTCTCTTTCAGCTTTATGATTCTGTAAGTCTAGGAAATACATCCTTTTTTATCAGCAAATTTGTGCTTTTCAGAAATGGTTCACACTGTCTGGAAATTTAGGCTGTCTCTGGAAACTGCTATACAAAACGGCAAGTTGTTATAATTTCAGATGTGCAGGTCTAGTAAGAAAGCTCCATTATATGATGAATGTCTTCAATAACCCAACTAGTGAATACAGCAGCACTTCATTATCCCATATTGTTAGGGAAGAGTGTTTCATATATGTATTTTTTCTGAATAACTGATGCATACTGCTTGAAGAACCTCAAGTCTGTTTGCATTACTGCTTATGGAATTCTTTCTCAAAAACATGCTCTGTATTCTTATGTCCTTTTAAGCAGGAGTTATAAGGAATCGTGAGCTCCTCTTCATGTTTCAGGTCTGTTCTTTATTGCCCAGTGACTTTTGGTTCAATGAAGAGAATGGTCCACAGGCACTATGTACCTCGATTTATGGTCCATTAATTGGGCTGGTAGTTTCAGTAAACAATAGTTAATCATTAAAAAATGCGAACTGTGTAGGGGAAGAAAAAATTTTTCTTCGACATATAAACTTTGATTATTAAGCCAGATTAAATCTTACTAAATTAAAATTACAAGCCTGCCAGACCATATTTAACTCTTAAAACCTTAAAAATAAATGTATCATTATCAATTTAAACTTAATGATGAATACTTAAATAGATTTTTATAAAGTTAATAGATTAGTTGTATAAAAGCAGTAAGCCTACAATCTTAGTTATCTCAATCACCTGAAAAGAAACATGTAAATTGAATAATAATGTCAAAAGCACTTACAAAAAATTAGAACAAAAATGTAGCCATCAGATTGCATTTATATGTATATGTGTGAAAACTTTGTGTGACTATATCTTATTAGTCACCCAGAAGAAAGAATTTTCAATACTTCACACTGGCTGATATGGAATCAAGAATGATGTCAAAATGATTGATTATATGCTTGACCTCTCTACTTATAGAAAAATAGTTAAGTCTTGAAATATAATTTTTGAGTTGAATTTCGTTGGGGCTCCCCCCCTCAGCAAATGACTAAATTTCTCCTTATTGAAATGATATATTTTTAAATTTTACTTCATCAGGATTACATGGTTCAGGGTCTTTATCATTACATATAACTAAGACTAATATTTAATATTTACTTTAAATCCTTTAGGTTGGATTACATAACTATCATTATAGCCCAGATACTAGCCAAAAAGCTAACAGGATGTACTTATGCAGGCATCCCTCTGTGTCTGAGGGGCCTGGAGTCACGGAATCAATCACCTGTGGATAGAAAATATTTGAAGAAAAAAGCGTGTCTGATCTGAAATGTACAGACTTTTTCTTGCCATCATCCCCTAACAATACCATATAATGACTATTTATATAGCATTTACATTGAATTAAGCATTAGAAGTCATCTAGAGATGACAAAGCATATGGAGGATGTGCATAGGTTACATGCAAACACTCCCCATTTTATTATATACGGGACTTGCAGAGCTGAAGATTTTGGTGTCTGTGGAGATCTTGGACCCATGAATGAGGAAAGACAACTGTAATATTTGAATTGTGTATAATTTAGCTTTTTTGTATGTATTTGGAACATTTAACCGTCAAGCAGATATCATTTATCACTTTGACTGATAGCTTTTCTTTTTTTTTTTTTTT